>MPNW01000259.1:193322-211645 GCA_011800805.1 Hirudo medicinalis | reverse complement strand
CTTCTCATCGATGTGATTATCCTGTCTTTGAAGAAGTGGTGACTTCAGAGGGGATACATAACCACCACTGCCATCATCGTCGTCGTCATCATCATCATCATCATCGTCATCATCGTCATCATCATCATCATCATCATCATCATCATCATCTGCGTGTGTCATAACCATCATCATCATTATCATAACCATCATCATCATCAATCACGACTTCATTAATGTCACTCCAAGTCAATGTCAATCCATCTAATGATGAAATCATGGAAACAGCACAGAAACAAGATCGTCCACAGGGACATCAAGGGCGACAACGTCCTCGTCAACACGTACAGCGGGGTCCTCAAGATCTCCGACTTCGGCACTTCCAAGAGGCTCTCCGGCATCAACCCGAACGCCGGCACATTTGCCGGTCGGTTCAATCTCGGAGATTGTCTCCGGCGTTTGGAGATTGTCGTTTATTTATCTGCTTGTAGTTTAATAAATAAATTATATTTAACGGCAATATTTAATAAATCATGTAATCATTACACGTGGCGATGTAATTTGTACCATCACAGGGACACTGCAGTACATGGCCCCGGAGGTCATCGACAAGGGCATTAGAGGCTATGGACCCCCTGTTAGTCCCATGTTTTCTGTAGTTGAAGGATAATAATATTTAATATTTACAATAATATTTATTAATTATAATAATATGTATTAATTACAATACCATCTATTAATTGTAATCATATTTATTAATTACAATAATATCTATTAATTCTAATCACATTTATTAATTATGATAATATTTATTAATTATAATCAAATTTATTATTTATAACCACATTTATTAATTATGATAATATTTATTAATTATAATCAAATTTATTAATTATAACCATCACATTTATTAATTATAACCACATTTATTAATTACGATAATACTTATTAACGTTAATAATTATAATATTCACTAATACTTGACATTTTCACCAGGCCGACATCTGGTCCCTCGGTTGCACGGTCATCGAGATGGCTACTGGGAAGCCTCCATTTATCGAGGTATCACCTTAGCAGCTTCCAACTTTCACTAAAATGATTATGATGATGATTACGATGATGACGATGATATCGTTTGTGATGGTGACGATGATGATGATGATGACGTCCATAGCTCGGGAGTCCCCAGGCGGCCATGTTCAAGGTCGGCTTCTACAAGATCCACCCGGAGTTCCCCGAATGCCTCTCTGAGAGTGCCAAAGACTTCTTGCTGAGGTGAGCAATTGCCTCAATGGGACAGTATGCATTTCTTCATCAACCTAAAACCATCCAATTACTGTTCAAACATCCATCCATCCATCCATTCATTCATCCGTTTGTTCATCCATCCGTCGACACCTTGCAGATGCTTCGAGCCAGATCCAGACAAGAGAGCCACAGCCAAGGAACTGCTCGACCACAGATTCCTCGTGGAGTATGTAGTTGCTGATATCATTATTTGTTATCATCGCCACCTTAATTGTCACCATTATCATCGCCATCATCATCACATCATCATCGTCATCATCATCATCATCATCATCATCATCAGTTGAAACCAAGTTTTCATCACATGTGTATGGCTAATATGCTACAGCAGAGTGGGGGGATATTTTTTTGTCGTTCTCAAAATTGCCTCTCATTCTGCGTCCTCGACTTTCAACGAGTTTCTTAAGCTTATTTCTCGAAGTTTTTGTTGTACAAGAGATCGTTCGCGGAGTTCTTCGTTCGAGCGTCGTCGGCAGAAAAGTAATGGCGGTCGGCAGGACAGTATTTAAAACCATTCGCAACCTATCGTTGCGAAGAAATATCTGCCCTGCATTCTATTGGCCGATCTGCCCTGCGTTCTATTGGCCGATCTGCGGAGCTTCACGATCGGTCGGAATCTTCGGCGAGGGGTCGCGAGCCTTGAGGAGGTCCGCCGCAGTTAGTTAAGCCGTTTCACTTGTTTCCACCAGTCCCTCGAAACGTCACCGGCCGTCTCAGACCCGAACGGACCTGGTGATCGGGCCCGGGATCCTTCTGGAAGAAGACAATCGGTGATGATGACGATGCTAACGGCCATGCTAGTTTTTTCGGAAACCCCCCATTGTTTGCCTGTCTTGGGAGATTGTGCGTGTTCTTTGTGTCCTCGTGGATGTGAGAACCTCTTAACCTCTGGATGTGAGAACCTCTTAACCTCTCGATGTTGTGTCGTGTGGCCTAACCTGCTCTCCCTTCTCTTAAGGATGACGTTGTTGCTGTCGTCGTCGAGTGCCCAGGGCAGCATCAATAGATCGAATGTTAATTCGTTAGGCGATAATCATTTTTAATAATTTTTAACGAAAGTTGCTAGCTAGGTATAGGGTTTGGAAATAAATTGACTGCGTTCGCGACGTTCCTTTCGGTATCTTGCTCGGTCATTTAATCGTGGTTAGTTTGTCCGACATTTATAATTATTTTTATATTATTATTATTATTACTTTATCGATAATTTCATTTATTAAATAGTATAATTATTTTTATTATTATTATTATTATTATTATTTTATGTTATTGTTCCAAAAGAGAAAACAATCCCAAAAGCTCATAGATACTTATGCAGGTATATGTAAGCCATCTTATGTCATTGCGACCTACTGTTAGTTACCCTTTGAACTTTGAACTTTGAACTTTCGACCGATAAACTAATCCTCGGTCCGATCTTAGCAGAAGGGAGATTTCGTGTGTTGTTGATGTTTTAACTCGTTGGGTTTGAATTTGACAAACTCCTTTTGACTCCTGCAGTTTGTCTTAACGCACGACCTGTGGTGCTCGCACGTACTCAACTTCTCTGATTGATCGCAGTTGATAGGCTTGGTCGATCACTAATCAACCGGTTGGTCGATGGGTTGATCGCCCGGCGGCGGGTCGATCGCTAATCAATCGACTGGTCGATAGGCTGGTTGGGGAATGATTGAAGATCTTTGTTTTCGTCGATTAGCATTAGTTTGTTCCGTTTGCTAATTTCTGGAATTAACTTCTTGTCGTCTGCATGTTTTACGTGTCATGTCGAGGCTTCCATCTATTAGTGATTGTGATTATGATGACAGGGATGATGGTGATGATGTTGATGATGATGACGATGATGTTGATGATGACGATGATGTTGATGATGATGATGATGATGTCGATGATGATGATGATGATGATGATGATGATGATGATGTCAGTCGCGTCATCAGACAAGTTATGATTGTTCTCAGGTATTTGAATAGCAGCAGTCGCATCTTGAATCTAATCGATTCCATGCGACGCCAACTTTACAACAATTAAATCATATTTTCAATCTAATTTTTACTATTTTAATTGAAAACACGTGATAACAGTTAACGATCTTTCATCTCATCTGGTTCACCAATGGTCGAAATTAATCTTTTTAGCCAAACTAGAGACAGGGCGAGCTCCCTCTCTATTTTTAGAAGTGGGTTAGTATCGCCTCTAGGGTCTCAAAGGTTAGCCCAATGCACGAACCGATGCTTTTCCTCGAAGTAGCACCCCTCGTCCCTGCTAGGCAATGGCTTTCGGGGCTCGTGATTTCTTCGATGTCGTCGATAGGTCGATTTGACAGTGCATGGGCGATGCTGTGAGCATGGCTTTCGATTTTAGGGCACGGTGCTTCACCTAATGATGTGAATTTGTTTTAGCCAAAATAATAACTACTTTGAACAATAATAATATTAACAGTTATAATAATAACAATAATAATAATAATAATAATAATAATAATATTAATAAAGGTCGTGATCTAATAATTTGAGGCTCCCGCTCGAGCAAAGCACTGAAGTAATGCTTTCATGTTTTTGAGTTTTTTTTAATTTTATGCTGCATCCACCTTTCGTGCCACGATGACGATGACGACGACGATGGTGATGATGATGATGATGATGTGTTGACACAATGAGGACGACGACAACGACGATGGTCCGATTGATAGCTCCGCGGCTTATTAAGTAATCAGGCAGCTTTTGAATTGGAAGATTCTAGAAACTCGGAATGAAAACAAACAAACTCCATGGAAACGATTAACCCTCTCTTTGCTCCTCAGTATCTCACCCTCGCCTGCACACACGTCCTATAACAGGACTGCCTCAAGATTGCGTAACAAATGAGCGGAAAATCGGCAGACGAATTTTTCTCGGGGGAAAAAAACCACTAGTACTGGTGGTACTACTCGGATAGCGGTTGTCGGGAAGTGTAGTGGTCGGGTTTCAGAGTGATTGTCGTCGGATTAGTCGCTGTTGTTGTTGGAGTTGTAGAACCTGCTGTTGTTGTTGGATTTATAGAACCTGTTGTTGTTGTTGTTGTTATTGTCGTCGTCGTCGTTGTAGAACCTACTGAAGTTGTTGGAGTCGCATGGAGTGAAATTGCTTACAGAGTTTTGAACTCCAAAATGAAAACACTTTTCCAGATTTCTTTGTTTTTGTTTGTTTGTTTTGTTGTTTTTTTTAATTCCCATTGAAGTAGAGAGAATCAGTCGCCCGTGATCTTGAATTCGAGAGCTCATTTTGAAATCTGGATGATTCTTCGAAGAGATTCTTTGATTTGAAATCACCTGATAATATCCTGCACCCTTGTTGTTCTTGTTGTTACGTTTTCTTATTTATGTTGTCGTCTGCTTGACCTAGTACGTTGTAATCTTACAATGACTCCGTCATGAAAGTTACCGAACGCACTCATCGTCGTCGTCAGGGCGTCTAAAATAATTCCATTGATGCGACCAGGAAACTGAGGAAGAAGGCCGGCAAAGGGGGGCAGCAACCGAGCCTTGAACTCAACAGGAGCATATCAGGTGGGCACGTTCGACTGACCGTTGCGATCGTTGTCGTTGTTGTTTTTGTCGACGATGTTGTGTTGTTGCCTTTGGAATCATATTAGAATGTCTTTCCAAAGCTTCGTTCCATTGCATGACTCCAGCACGACGTTTCCTGCTCGATGATAATAATTTGCTTTTTTTACAGCAGCCTATCTGCAGTCTTCGACTTTCTTAAACCTCTTCGACGACTACAAATTCGAGTCCTAAAAAAGCTGAGCTGAGAAGTGATTGGCTGGGGCGATATAAGCAATAAATATGAGTTGGAAAATATAAAGGAGGTGCTGAAAGGGATTTTTAAAAATATGGCCCCCAAACTATAAACAATGACCCTTGAACCTCCGACCTTTAGACTTAAGCTCACCGATTCTCGCCTAAGTCGTGTCGACGGCTTTGATGATGGTATCGCGATGCGGTCATGTCTTGATAAGGATATTGCTCGACATTCGATGACGTTAACGCGTTAAGTTGCTATTGTGGATTCAGGTGGGAAAGCAGCAGACGACAGCGTCCTGAGAACTCCGAAAACCTCCTCCATTGCCGAGAAGAACCTCAAGTTGAAGATGCCCCTCGACCGGTAAGTGGATTGGGCTCTCAATGGCATTTTGTTCATTTGTTTACATTCTGTGTGTGGGTGTGTTTTGTTTCTGAGCTAATTTATCGTTTTTATTTTTGTTACTAGTATTATTATTATTATTATTTAACGAATTTTCAACTAACTTAAGCGGCAGAATTTTTTCGCTCAAAGTTCATCATCGTTCATTTAAAACGAGCCCTCAACCTGTTCGTGTTCCGTTACTGAGTTCTCGACTGAGAAATCCCTCGCTGGCTTTATTAGCTGACCAATTTACTAACTAGTTGTTCAACTAGTACGTATGCTCACCTTTTGTCAGTAGAATAACTACTGCTCTAACCATGACCGACTCACAACCACAGCAGTAACGACGACATACCTGATGAGGTTATGTCAACAGCAATAACAACTAATAACTAATCGAGTGCTTTTTAGTCAAGTAAGCTAGCAGACTTTCAAAACATTCGTGAATGTGCAGGTGCTTGGCACTCGTTTGACCTTGAAAACGAATGTTCTTTCTTCTCTCTCTCTCTCTCTCTCTCTCTTCTCACCTGTACCGAATTAATGCCGTCTCTCCTGCGAACTTTGAACTCGGCAAAACTTTTTAATTTCCCGGCAGGTATCGACCGGCTCGGGCTGATCTGCTCGTGCAGTTGTGCGTTGTCGTTCAGCGGACGATGCGTCCTAGGTGCTCTCGTTGCTCGAGTCGTTAACGAATGAAAACTTTGATGGCTTCGAGTGACAGAATAAGTCGTCAATTAAAATTATGAACTTTATCTATAAGAGGGCAATTCAATTGAGGGAATTCCTTAAGGGATGTCCTTATTGGGATCATCATCATAATCATCGTCATCGTCGTCGTCATCATCATCATGTCATCACAAGTAAGATCATTATCACATGATTGCATGACAACATGATAGCTGGGCTTTTTTTACAACTGAAGCAGATCAGCATTCCAAATTCTTCGTGGATTTCATCATCATTTTACGCAAGCACAGCAAAGTTCAACTTCTCTTTATCATCGACGAATTTTATTTTCTGGATTCTTCACTCCATCATGTCGTCGAGTGGTCGTTCGCATTGTCGTTAATTGTTATCATGATAATTATAATAAGTTACCATTGCTCCAATCAAAATGCACGAAAACAATGCACCCGAAATAATCGCCTCGAAATTTTCAATCGGTCACCGACTGATGATCGATCATGCACCAACCGACCAATCAATCAACAATCAATCAATCACCAATCAAATCAATCATGCATCCAGCACCCATGATCTTCTCCTAAATAATCATCACCCTTGTTTTCCCCAATGTAGCCTGCAGATCCCTTCGTATGGGTACGTTGTTGTGCTTGGGACATTTCAATTGGCTTGCTGGAGCATTTGTATCGTTTTGTGTTTTGCTACTATTATCACCATCGTCGTCGACGATATCAATGTCGTCTTTATTGTTGTCGTCTTGTTGTGAGCTATTGGCTTCTAATTTGCTGCTGTTGTTGTTGTTGTTGTTGTTGTTGTTGTTGTTGTTGTGAAATTATAAACTCTATCACTTAATTGACATTCTTAAGTCAAGTCGTCTCTGAATTATTTTATAAAATAAGTCAAGTTAAGCAAAATAATCCACTTATTACTTTGACGTTATTAATTTGACTAATTTATCAATCTGATATATCATCAAATTTAAAATAACTAACAACAATAACAGCAACAACAACAACAATAACAATAATAACAACAACAACAATAATAACATTAATAACAACATTAATAACAACATTAACAACAACAACAACAACAACTGACATTTACTCAGAGCCAATCACAGCTCCCGAAGAAGAAAATCATCGGTCGTTCCAAGAACTGTTTTCGCTTTTTTCAAAAAAAAAAAAAAAGAAATAAAAAGCCAAATTTTCGCTCAAATGTTTGGTTAATGTTAATTTTCCGCTTAATTGAGTTTTATAGTTTTAATCAATCCTCCATGCAGCCGGCTCCCGTCCAGCCAGTCAGTCTTTCCAGGACCAGAAATCCGCATCGGAACGTCTCCTTATTGCCTCAGTCCTTCGTCTTTACGACTCTCTCAGTGCATCATTTTCCGACAATTTCGACTGCCGGACTGAGTTGCCGAGTTTCTGTGATGAGACTTGTTGCTTTTTGTTGTTGTTGTTGCTTTTGTTGTTGTTGTTTTTGTTGGAGTAAGTTTTACTGGGTGAGCTCGGACCTGGCCATCATCATTCGAGCATCTTCCTCGTCGTGATCACCACTGTTACCCAAAATTACAAGTGCCCTTGACAATAGAAAATACACATTTTGGCTTATTCCTCGACTTGGCAAAAGCTTTAGACACTGATCATCACCAAATCCTGCTGCTCCGAAAGTCAGAGCGTCAGAAGAATCTTGCTTAAATGGTCCCAGAGTTACCTCGAAGACAGAACCCAACAAGTGCACTTCCTTGGCGTCACCAGTTGCATATATTTCTTGTGGAGTACCACAGGGGTCTCAGGGATCTATGTTGGGTCCACTCTTATTTCTCGTTTACATCAACGATTTGTGTTCAATCTCCGCTCTGTTTGAATTTGATTTGTTTGCTGAGATTACAAATCTCTTCATCTCTAGTGATAATCTATCCTATAATCTATCCAGCCTTTATGAAGACGTCAACAATGGAATGAATCTCCTGTCTCAGTCTCCTGTCTCAGTAGTCCAGCGGACAAATGGACTTTCCCTAAATCTGACCGAAGCTAATTACATGCTGTTTCACTCTTTGAGTAGGAAAACTGTCTGCAATAAAACCCTTACAAATTAATAACAAATTACATTGTGTCAATTCATGTAAATTCCTTGGTGTCCTGATGGACGAACATCGGACTTGGTCTGATCACGTCAAGTACATTAAGTCTAAGATCTCGACAAACAATGGTATCTCAACTCGTGCCAGTTCCCTCACTGACAAAACTAGAGCCTTCATGCTGCACTATTCCCCAATTCATCTTTATTTGTCGTACTGCAATATTGTCTGGGCATCATATTACTCCTCTCGTCTGAAAGCCTTACGTGTCGCCCAAAAGATCTTTCTGTATAGTGTGTCATCTTCAACAAAATCCTCGTTCACCGATAACAAATACTCAATATTTATCGGTTGGACACGTTTCAAACCTCTGTGTTTCTCCACAAATCCTCACTCAAAATGCTGCCAACTTCATCTGACAACTTCTTCACCTGCTCATCACAAATTCATTCCCATGATTTATGTATTGTCGGTCGCTTTCGGAGTGAATTTGCAAATACCACCCCTGAAAAAATATTTTCCATTAAATGCTCAGGTCCACGTGTACATTTATCCATACCGAAAGAGGTCACCTAATCCACATCAGCATCAACTTTCAAGACATCTTACAAATTGTACTCACCTCACATCCTCATCCTCATCTTGTTTTTCACTCATTTCGATTGTTTTACAAGCATGTTACTCGACAATCGCACGTAACGTAACATAACATTCACTCAGTTGTTCATCCACCCAGGTGGCCCTCTCGGTGGGATGTGAATTCATGTGGGGGTTTTTTTTTTTTTGCATTTCAATTGTCTCCATGTTTTATTTTTGCCTGCAAATTTATTTGATGTTCATGAATTAAAATCGAATCAAATCACTGTTGCTATCGTCGTCGTCGTCATCATCATCATCATCATCGTGTTCATTGTTACCATCATCATCAGTATCAGCATCAGCATCATCATCGTCATCATCATCGTCATCATCATCATCACCATCATCATCATCATCATTATCATCACCATCATCATCATCATCATCGTCGTCATCACCATCATCATCACCATCATCGTCGTCATCATCATCATCATCACCATCATCATCATCATCATTTACCACCGTTATTGGTTGTCGATGGCAACAATCCATCATGCAATTTCAGGCAAACAGAAAAAAAATCACTCACATTGAAAATCATTCATCAAAAATTCGCCGAGCAAACTCTCGCATAATTTTCTCAGCTCGAAGCTCGAAAACTGGGTAGCAGAGGGGGGGGGGTAGCAGACCCTAATTCTGCCTTCCCCCTCTGCTACCCAAGCCCTGGCCACCAAAGCCACCCATTCTTCCACCCACCCTTTTGGGCCAGCAAATTATTTGAGGAAAAAATAATCCAACGAACTTCTAGAGGTTATCTTGTTGATTCATCTTAGTTCGTCATGTAAATTATTATTAAATAAATAAATAATTTTGCATGATAAATATTCGTGAATTAATATTCATTCATCTCGACACCTGGCGAAACTTTTTCCAGTTTGAAATTTTTCGATTCCAGCGCTAAAATCCATTTTTTTTACCAGGTGAAAAGCAGGTGAATAATTGATGTGAGTGGATGGAGGATGGTGTCCAAGTCCTAAAACATCCCCCCAATGGAAGGATTCCAGAAGGTTTTCGCTTTCGGTTTTTCCAGAAGAAAAGGAAAGTTGCTCAGCTTGATTTCAAAGATGGCGACGTGTAATGGCGGTTAATTTCAATAATTTTATTAGTAATATTACTAAAATAATCTGAAATTTTTCAATTATATTCATAAAATTTCTCCTAATTAGATTGTTAATTACAATAAATACCATCAAATTGATCATCCTCAATTTTCAATTTTTTTTTTTTTTTTTTTGATTTTTGAGTTTTATTGATTTAAACAAACAAGCTGTTATATACAAAGCAAAAGCATGAAAACAAATTCAAATAAACTATAAACAATCAACAAATACCTATCAACGCATGATCTGACCTTTGACCTTCTATTGTTATTGCTATTATTATTATTATTACTAATTAATTACTTTATTTACATAGTAAAATAATAATTGTCAAAATATTCAGAAATTATCGCTCTCCTCCGTCTGACCCCATCAGACCATCCCTCACTCCATACTCCCATTAACGAGGGGATCTAATTCTTCCAATCTCCAGTCTCCGCTCATCCGGGGGACTACTGCTCATAATTATTACAAACCGAAAGTGCCCATCAACGTCATGATTAGGAAAATGAATACCCCCCTAGTAGCACGTTCCTCGTAGGGCATGGCTAGCGGGACGGCGCCCTGTACCCTCATCCATCATCGCCCATGTGCCAATGAATGAGATAGGCAAGATTACTCCTGGTTGGAAAGATTGAGCGATATGGATGAATAGAAATCGCTAAAAATAGAAAAAAATGGATATTGGACGGCCATGGATGGCTGGATGGCGGTGGTTAAAGGCGTCCATTTGGAGGGTTGGTACAGGGTAGTGGATGGCCCAGCCACGGCTTGCCCACTCCCTCCCGATAACAGATACGAAATTGGAAGCGATAATATTGAAAAGATCAATTGCTTACTAAATAATGAACAACAGACAAATGTGCTCTTTGTAATGCAATTAGAGTGTGGATTAATGTCGGTGATGATGTGACGATTGCTACGATCACTTATACTCGGAGGAGATGATGATGACGATGATGATGACGATGATGATGATGATGATGACGATGATGATGACGATGATGATGATGATGATGATGATGATGACGATGATGATGATGATGATGATGATGATGATGACGATGATGATGATGATGATGATGATGATGATGATGATGATGATGATGATGATGATGACGAATATGATANATTATTATTATTATTATTATTATTATTATTATTATTATTGCTGCTGCTATCATCACTGTTGTTGTTGTTGTTGTTGTTGTTGTTGTTGTTGTTGCTACTCCTGTTGTCTATGTTGTCCATTAGTTGCAACCTTTTGCTATAAACATTTCACAAAGCTAGCATTTAAAACATATTCTATGAAAAAATTCCTTGTCTTTCCATTCACTTGAGATCCAGCTGGAATGCTTTACAATCAATCAATCAATCAATCAATTGATTTTAATTATTTATGATTTTTTATTTATTCTAACAATCGATTGCTGTCGTTTTTCAGTCTCTTTTCTAACGACGATCTTCTTCGATGTTTTATTTATTCGACACATTTCCGTAGAAAATATCGACGTTTCGATGTCGGCCGACGTCGCAACGATGTAGACGTCGTTACAGATGTTGTGTGCAGATACTTAGCTGAAAATGAGAGGCATTATCGTTGCCAGCGTCGTCTCCGTCACAAATTTTTTATCGATCAATTAATTGTTTGTCGTGAAGGGTTCCACGAAAGCCGTAGAACTTTAAGCTCTCTTCCTCTCCTAGCGGCCGTGGACCTCGTTGGCGAACTCCAGCATGTGTTGCACTTTTTTTTATGTGTTGTTTTGATTGGTCGGCTACAGGTGTGGACAGGTCGACTACACCTGCATTGGTTCTACTGTCGAAACGATTTCTTGTCCAACGACCCCTGCAGAGTCCTGGATTCGTCGACGTTGTTGTCGTCCCTAATGACTCGTCATCTAGATTGTCATGACAACACGTCAACATTATGATTGTTTTGCTTTCATTTAACAACACAAGTTAATATTATCGTTAATATTATTATCATTGTTATTGCTATTATTACTATTATTATTATTATTATTATTATTGTTGTTGTTGTTGTTACTATTAGTGGTAGTAGTAGTATTGTATTATCATTATTACTATTATTGGCAATATCATCATCACCACCACCATGCTGACCTTAATAAGTTATTGGATGATTTGACCAGTCGTGAGCGAAGGACTCGCCCCCAGTCCGAGGTGATCCCCATGACCCACAGCGGCTTCGATTTTGTGGTCTCGCAGACCATTTACGAGAGTCCAAGGTAGGAGTCGAACCCAGTCCGGAGGGGCTAATGGGTTGATCTTTCTGTACTTGGGAGCTGCTCAATGTTTCCATTTTGTGAGGCTGATAGACATGAATTGAAGGCATGGCATTGGTTGCTTTATTGAAGTTTTTTTTGTGGGAAAAAGTAGAAATAATTATTGCTATTTATAATTATTTATTTATTTATTACGGTATTTAATTATTAAGAGGGTGATAAGAGGGGTAATATTATGATAATGATTGTTATTTTTACATGGGCTTTATTAAAGGATATTTCCCTGTTAGTGTTTATTATTATTATTACTATTATTATTATTATTATTATTATAATTATCATTATTACTGTTATTATTATTATTCATGGCTCAATGATGGCAGTGATGATGATGGTTGTTCGACCATGAAAGGGTTACTTGGAGTTCCTTTTCCAAACATTTTTCAACTTTGGGAGAATGGAAATTTCCTCCTCCAAATTATCTTTGCACTCTGTTTATTATTATTATTATTATTATTATTATTATTATTATTATTCATTTTCATATATTTCATGCCATCTTTCATTCACTGATTCACGATGACATCACAACGCATGCACGGTGACATCACAATGCATGCACGGTGACGTCACGATGCATGACGACATCCTCGATGCTTCCATTCACTCTTTTGTATTTTGTATTTGTCTGATATTTTGAGTGCCTTCTGTATCTGAATAGGATGTAAAGGCACTTACCACATGTAGAATCAAGTCCCTACCAGAGGGCACTCCATGGCTTTGTAGACTGGGTATGTTGCGAACACTACACATTACGACCTTTGCCATTACCATGGCATGGAGGAATGCAGCCCATTTCGCCACCTGCATACCGGTGCATTCCTTTAGAGAGGCTAAAAAGACATGTGTATTATTATTGTTGTTGTTGTTGTTGTTGTTGTTGTTGTTGTTGCTATTATTATTATTATTATTATTATTATAATTATCATCATCGAAGTAAGAAATGTTCTTGCATGGTAAAAGCTTCAAGTCGTAGAAAATCCTGGCTGCATCCACTCGCTTGCTACATTGATGATCGATTGTTTTAAAATGATTTTTTAAATCATTACTTTTCATCGAACAATTGATTGATTGCTTGCTTGCTTGATTGATTGCTTGATTGATTGACTACACTTGATTGCAATGATCAGTTGGCAATTATTTTGCCTTACTTCACATTAGTTTGGTTTGTTTTAAATTTCGGAGGTACGATTTGTCGGTCGCTGATCTCTCAAATATTATTTGTATTTTTGTGACTTCTACAACAGGGATTTTTACATAAGTCAATAATAATAATAATAATAATAATAATAATAATAATAATAATAATAATAATAATAATAATTTTAATAATAATTACGTTACACATAATAGTGATGCAATAATGATTATGAGTAAGTGATAATAAATAGTTACAACGTGACATGCAGATTATTTACACTCGTCGAGAAGACTGGAGTCTGCATGACGACCACAGTTATTCCGTTACAATCAGGGAGTCACGGACTAAGCTGGCAGATGTTGAAAGTATCAATAATCCATGGTTATACCTTCAAATGGGTTTCCAGTTTCGTCCTAATAAACGAGACGGTTCTGAGTGTAGCTTTTTGGGGAGTACGTGCTGATTATTTTTAAGGCTTTACTCGCTCAGGGTAATCGAGGTAGACCTGTTTTCGATCAGGTAACCAATTAGAGCTATTAATTAATTGATCGAGTCAACTTAATTACATGATTTGGTCTGCAAACTGATGATCGACCTTTGATTGAACTGTTGGTAACAAAGTATTATAAATATGCTCGGTAATACCGCAAGACCACAGCTGCATGCTTTGTACTTGTTTCTTGAAGAGATGTGGACAAAGAAAGAGGCGCTCTTATAAGGCTCACCTGTTGAATGGCAGGTGAATGGGGCGGCACCGAGCACTCGTCCGACGAGATTTCAGATGAATTTTAAAATCGGCGCCGAGTTCGCCCGAAGTCGTTTAACGTCGTCGTGTCCTAATGAAGTCGTCGTCGTCCTTATGAAAGAAAGGAAACGCAACAGAGCAGACGATCGTGCACTCGCCAGGTTTTGTCCGTGCGCTCGGGACTCGAGGACTTGTTGCGACGACCTCGTTTCTCCGGACCTTTCCTCTGCCGTTTTTTGTGCCTCTTGCTGTCGGAAGCGCTTTCGATATTCCATGGGGATTCCCTCCCTGGCCAACAATGCGGACAAAACGCCGTCGAGATGCAGAGAGTTTGAGGCGGAAGATCGATTCCGGATGCCGGACTCGAAAAGTGCAATGGAAGTTGATTCCAGGTGGGTGGGTTTCAATGTGATGCGTTGAGACACGGAACAAAAGATAGATTAAAGAATAAAAGGAATCACATTAGAGACTGAGCATTAGAAGAGAAATGGTAGCATTGAATTGACCTGGGCAGGGTCAAGGTACTTTCTATTCTAAGGTATTTCAACAACTTCTGGCAGTTGATAATTGTCCTTTTGCTGACAACCTCTTAATATCTGCTCCTTCTTGCTGTGGCTATTTAGATGATTTTTGAGTAAGTAATGAGCCAAGAAAGAGTATTATTATCAGCTACGAGTTCGGGGTCGGGACGGAGAAAATCCTGCCTGTAAATCCTGTGTGGACGGGATGAATGGTCTCAAATCGAGGTTATCCCAACCCTACATGAGTGCGACGAGTAATGAGACTCTTGACTAATCAAGCTCAGGCATTCCTAAGGACATATTTTTTAAATGGCAAACAGACGTCGTGCTTGAGCCTTGACTCCCTGAGATGGAAATCGTCGAGTGCGACATGTTCTCATCGTCGGTGGGCTATGCTATGTGCTACATTCAGTTGTACTTGCATTAAAGCTATTGTGCACAATTTGCCCAAGTTAAAGTAAACATAGTTAATTGTACGGATTATTAAGTCTATGACAAATAATAAATTAATTGGTAATAAGTAATGTCAAATCAACTGTTTTGATTATTAATAATAATAATAATAATAATAATATTAATATTAATAATAACAACAACCTGGTCCCAAAATAACATCAGCGACTCGGGCAACTTCGCCAGTTCCTCTCCGTCACCCACACCTGACGACGGCCTCCTCCCCGATACCGCTGGCATCAGGGAGAGCGGGGGCTTCTACATGCTCAGGAAGGACTCAGAGAGGAAGAGCACCCTGGTTAACCTGTTGAGTGACGATAAGGAACAGGTAAGGCTGATTGGTTGGCTGGTTGGTGAATACTGTTGTTGTCGTTGTTGTTGTTGTTGTTGTTGTCGTCGTTGTTGTTGTTAGTGGGTGAACAGTTGGTTGGCAACGTTCACTTGTGTTGTGCTGTTGGTTGAGGTTTTTGAGGAACGATTGATGCTTCAACATCACCTGATTCCATGGACCTCCCACAAACTCGAGGGACACGATCGTTCGTCGATTTAAATTAAAAAATTTAAAAATTTGAAAAATTGATCCTTCGAATTGAACGGCAGATTTGCGACAAGTGGCTTCAGGCCATTTTCAAGGACCCGAACACCTTGAACCACAGGCTCAACAAGGTTCTCTTGTCATCTTTTATTTTTTTTATCCTCAAAATGTTTATCGGAACGTTCGAGAACGAACGCATTGCGTTAATCCCGGGCGACGACGATTCAAGGCTATATAATTGAAGCTATAAATAAACGATTTGATTATCAACCGGTTGAATGTGATTAAAATTATCGTAACCCGCTGATTGATTGTTTGATTGAATCAACCTGTTTGATTGTTTAATCAACCTGTTTGATTGTTTAATCAACCTGTTTGATTGTTTAATCAACCTGTTTGATTGAATCAACCTGTTTGTTTAATCAACCTGTTTGATTGAATCAACCTGTTCACTCACCGTGCAGGCTCACCTGCTTCAACTCATCAATGGATTTCAAGAATACTTCAAGGACTTCGGCACGGGGACCTTGAAGAGCATCATAGGTAATTGAAGATGTTGGTGATGATGATGATGATGATAATTATTATTATTATTAAGATTGTTGTTATTATTATTATTACTGATGATTATTATTACGGTTGTTATTATTACTGATATTATTATTGTTGTTATTTACCAACAATGTTAGTAGTTATCGTGCTGTTAAAATGATTATTAGTATAATTTGGCAGCATCGTCATGATTCACACTATCATATCATCATATCGTCATATCGTCACATCGTCACATCATCACATCATCATATCATCTGCAGATTCATTCAGGGAGGAGGTGGACTATGACCCGTTGGCCATCAACGAGCTGAGATTGGCCATCTATTTCTTCCCTCAGACTGTGAGCAGTATATTATTATTATTATTATTTTTATTATTGTTGTTATTATTATTATTATTATTATTATCATCGTTGCTAACAGGTTGGAGAGAGGCTGAGGATGCAGAATATTCCTCCCCATTGGATGTTCGCCCTCGACAACCTACTCAGAGAAGCCGTTCAGAGTGCAATCACCGTCTTCTCGCCAGGTTGAAACTTTTCAATCGCTCATTCAATCACGAGTCAATCGATCGGGCAATCGATGATTGGAAATTTTATGTTTTAGAATATTTGCTTCTTGTCTACTTGTATGAGATGTCGTAGTTGAAGGGTGATTGATCATTTAACCCAACAGAACTTCTCCCTGTCATGAGTGAGGGAGGTGCCAGTCAGAAACACAACAGGACCGAATCTTGTGAGCGTCATTGTTGTCGTTGTTGTTGTCGCTGCTGCTGTTATTGTTGTTGCTGCTGCTACTGTTTGTTGTTTTTATTTATGCTTATGTTTAATCACTCCACTCCCCTCACCAAATTGGCTTCTGCCATGGTCGGTGTTTTAATGCCACCTCCCGCACGAACTTCTAGCTGTAGCGATGACATTATAGTTTTGCATGTGTCATCACAATCTTATAATAGCTATCATCACCGCCTAGTCATCTCGGACATGCCCGAAGAGGAGTCCACCTCGGCCGCATCGACGACAGACTCTCGGAAGTCCCCGAACCACCTGAGGATGCAGGAGGTTGCAGGGGCAAGAGCCAGACTGGAAGAGGACATCAAGAGGTTCGGTCGCTTCTCTATTCCTTTCTTTCTTTCGTCCGTCGATCCGTCAGTCCGGTTAATTTGAACTCGACTAACTTGTACTGCCTGTTAATGATGCATTAATAAATTAATTTATTCGTTATCAAGGGGTGCAAGTTAGCTCAGAGGGTTGCGTTCCTGCGAACAATGGTAAAAGCAACAGTCATTATGTGTCGTGTTCGAAACCCAGCTTGCACCACCACAAAGCGCCCCTGGGAGCCGGCACTATATAAATGGTCTAAGCGCCCCTGGCGCTCACACTTATGGCGCTATATAAATAAACTTATTACTTACTTACTTATTCATTATTTTTATTATTTATTTAATTAATTTGTCAATGGTTATCATCGTTGTTAATGTCATTGCGACGTTGATTGTTGATGTCGTTGACGACAAAGGATGGAGATGAAGCACCTCGAGAGCCTCAAGAAGTACCTCGAAGTCCTCAGGGCCGCCACTGATCAACTCGACTGCAACACCAGCTTCATCAGGTCAGATGGAAATTATGACATCATGTTGTTATTTTATTTTAGTTTATATCATTATTATTATTATTATTGTTATTATTATTATTATTATTATTATTATTATTATTATTATTTATCATGGCATTTATTATTTAGTTAGTTATTAATATTTATCATATTATTATTATCATTATTATTGTTATTATTATTATTGTTGTTGTTGTTATTATTATTATTATTATTATTATTATTATTATTATTATTATTATTATCATTATTATTATTATTATTATTATTACTATTATGATTTTTACTGTTTCAATTAATGCTTAATGTTGCTACTGATGACGATGGAGATAATAGTTGATAATTAACAATACTTTAAAATAATATCATCATCTTTAAAATAATATCATCATCTTTAAAATAATATATCATCTTAAATAATATATCATCTTTAAAATAATATCATCATCTTTAAAATAATATCATCATCTTTAAAATAATATCATCATCTTTAAATAA
>MPNW01000259.1:175611-185661 GCA_011800805.1 Hirudo medicinalis | reverse complement strand
AAATTTTACTGCAATTGTTTTTCTCCTTCATGTCTTTAGCTATGCCCTTTTCTTCAAGCTTGAAAGCAACTTTGAACAGCTTAAGAGCTCGGCAGACACTAATGCAGGTTCTTGATTTTAATAATTTGTTCAAATAGCTGGTAAAACAAATAGATTACGCTGTTATTATAATTGTTATTTACAACTCCCCCAAACTATGACTTTAGAGATTTCACTAAACAAGTTCTCACTTTTTCACATGGTCTTGTCCATATGCACGACTAAATAACTCTGGTGGGGAATATTCAATCACCTGGAGATATGTTTTGTCCAAAGTACGATTGGGTAGTGGAAGCTGAATTAGAAACAAAATATTGGCAAACAGATCAATTCATTACATTACAAATGGTAAACGTACAGTCCAGAAGCTAATTTCAAAATACTTTCCTAAGTATTCATGGATTCCACTCAACCATTCTTGCGAGTAATGTTTCTCTACACAAATTAGATTAGGTAAAGCGGTCAATTAATAAATACATATTTGTTGACAATGTTAAAGATATTTATGTTCATAGATATTTATATTATACATAGATTATGCATTCAATAAATAATTTAACCTGGACTCGATAAACTTGAATACGAAATTTTATCTTTCGGAAACAAAAAATCATCAATTTCGAAAAGAGTTGGATCTGACTCAAACAGGAGAGAACTGAAATTCAACAATAAGTCTCAAAAGGTTATTGTGTGTGTTTCATAGTCATTGTCTTTCTTGGAAGCATATAGTTATTTTAAATTACCGAGCAGCAAACATTTTCAAACACAACCAGAAATATTTAGTGATTAAAAAAAACTAAAAATTGAAATTGTGTAGTAGTCGATGATGGATTAACAACAAAGAACCAGCCTCATAACCGACGAGACTGCTTCAAATCTTTCACGATCGGACCGGCTGATCTAAAATAAAGCGGCGACTGAGGTTAAATTGAATTCAGTAATGTTTCTGGGGATTATTTGATGACAAAATCGCAACCTTTCCCTTTGCCTTAACGATGTCCCAGATTCCGATTATCTCGGTCGAAGCTGAATGTTCATTAAATCAAAATTATGTACGATTATCACTGAATATTCATTTAAACAAATTTTTTACGCTACTATGACAACGCATCGCATGCTGAACAACAACAACAACAACAACACTACCTGATGTTTCTCCAGCAATTCCAACTTGTTCGACCTCCATTAGGATTTTTTAATTTATTCGTCGAATTATTTACCAAATATTAACGTGCTGAAACTTTAATCTCGACGATCGGCTGCTTAACGGCGGTTGGTAGTTTAACTCGACTTGTAGGGGGTTGAACCCTTGACCCTCAAAGGCAAAAGTGTAAAATGCAGGAAATAAAATTTTACGTTTTCAAATTGTTTTATTTTGAAATTACGTTCGAAATTTACCGACAATTAGTTTTAAATAAACAGCGAATCGACTCTAGTACTTCCTCGGCGAAACCCATACCCGTGTTTGTCCAATTTGTGCATACAGGGCTGCAGTAGCCCCCACCCAGTCGGTAACCTTGTCCTTGGCCTCACATTTATTGGAAGGTGAATACCTTCAAAGGAGTGACAGTGACGTCCGCAAGTACCAAATATAACCTGTTGTACTTCAAGACTCCTTTTCACGAATTTTACTTTCAAACCTCGTGCAGCTCATCATTGATCGTCAACGATTGTGGCTGAAATTATCAAATTTTAAATCTCGGAAAGACAAGGACTGTGTTCCATCCAAAGGAGCAACCACAGAGAAATGGCACACCACTACCGCCGCCGACAACAACAATAAAACAAAAACAAAAAAAAACTGCTGCTGGAATCAAAATGCAAAAAAAGTGAAACAAAATCTCCATTGAAATAAATTTAAAATCAAGAATAAAAATAAATATCAAATGAGAATAAACACACAAATGCAATACAAATCAAAAAAAGGAGTCAACAAAAGTGATAACAAAGAGCAGAATATCGAAAAAAATGACTAGAGCTGTGAGACTAACTCTGGAATAAAATGAACGAACACTCACATCATCAGCGCAAGAACACAGAGGAGGCACAGGTAAAAAATAATAGGACACACTCCGAGGGATCCAAGGACAGACAAATGTTGGTAGGAAAAGTGAAAAGCGATCGAGCGGAACGAACAACATGGCGGCTTCGAAATACTCCAAATAATTTTCAAACACTCATTGTGGCGGCATCGTACAGTGCAACTGGATCTGGAAGGGTACGCGGCAATAACATTCACAATAAACCATACGATTAACACATTAATATTAATTTCTAAACAATTACATAACATTGTATAACACGATTAACACATTAATATTAATTTCTAAACAATTACATAACATTGTATAACATGATTAACACATTAATATTAATTTATAAACAACTACATAACATTACATAATTAGCGTCAATCTAAACACAATCGAACTGGCACAAAGTCTGAGCAAGCGAGCCGGCACTGGAACACATGCAATCAATCAATCGCCCGAGCTCATTCACAGCTCATCTCTCTTGTGAATCCTCTCGTGCCACTCCTCGTGAGTCTCCTTCTCCCCGAACTTCCTCACCGAAACCCGATCCAGGATGAGGTCGGCCGCCCTCTCGGCCAGCATCACCACCACCGCGTTGATGTTGCCCGAGGGAAGATCGGGAAGGACCGAAGCGTCCACAACTCGCAGTTTCTTAACTCCCTTTACCCTAAAACATGATGATGATCATCATCATCATCGTTACCGACATCATTATCATCAAAAACGGAAGTTATTATGGTCACCTTAGTGACATCATCCCAGTTAACATCATCGTCGTCGTCGTCACCAATAATAATTATAAATGATGTTAACTTATTAGTAACAGTTATAATCCATCATCACTATCGTCATCGTCACCATCAGCCTATCCAATCCATCACCACTATCATCATCACCATCATCATCATCATCACCACCATGCCACACCTAAGCAACGGATCCACAACTGCTGCCGTATCTCCGGCAGCTCCCATCTTGCAGGTGCCGACAGCATGGTTCATGGAGATGGTGTTCTGCTCGATGAAGCATGACCAGTACTCGTCTGAGAATCGCAGGTGTCCCTCGCAGTTCGGGTGCCTTCGGGTGGTTGGGGAGGCCCCGACCGAGGACATTTCCCTGGTGGCGATCAGTTTCTCCGTCAAACGGATTCCTTCGAAAGCGATGATGATAATGTTTGTTAGAGCGAGGTACTAACTAATAATGTAATAAGTAATAATAATAATAATAATAATAATAATAATAATATCAATAATAATCATCTACATAACTATAACTATTAATGATCCAATAGATAAAACTCTATGAACAACAATAATAAGTGAGATGTTATTCACGTAAATTCTATGACACTTTAAAGGGTACAGATTTATAAATGACAACTCATCACCAGCGGGTTTTACCTTCGAGCAACGTTTTAACATCTTCGGGATTTTCCAGATACCTGGGGTCAATGATGGGTGCGTCTGTGGGCAAGGTGGAGTTCAGAGTGACGGTGCCCCGGCTCAGCGGGTGGAGGAGTACGGGGTAGA
Organism: Hirudo medicinalis; assembly: GCA_011800805.1. Lineage (NCBI taxonomy): Eukaryota > Metazoa > Annelida > Clitellata > Hirudinida > Hirudinidae > Hirudo > Hirudo medicinalis. Next base: position 182,060 of record MPNW01000259.1, on the reverse strand, counting down.
TGGTGAATCCCTCTTCATACATCATGTCCCCGAACAAGGCATTGAAGACCTTCGCAGAGAAGATGAACTATTAGTAACAGCATCACATCATCATCACCACCATAACTCATCATCATCATGACCACGGCCGAAGATTGGCCGACCTTGTAGTTCAAATTTATTCGAGACTTAAGGGCCCTCAAGCGATCCTCGGACATGACCGACCCGAGGAGAGAGTTGAAGAGGATCAGTTGGATGGAGGGTCGACTGGTGCTCGTGGGTCGCCGGTCGCCGGGGAAGAAACCCGTGGCTTCGTACCCCGAAGATGTGAGAACCCCTTCAAAATTCAAAATGTCAGGAGAAACTTGCAATGCGAATCAGCTTCGTCGCGTTAACTAAAACACTACTGGAATTAATTGGATTCATTTAAAAATCAGATTTCAGTTCTCAGAAATTACGTTGCATTAGTAATTATAATTAATTATAATTTATTATATTATTAATTTATTAATTAATTATATTATTAATTGATAATTAATATTACAAGACACAAACCCCTCCCAAACAAGAGGTAGTCGAATAATGTCCAGAGCGACTTGCTCTTCCTCTCAGTGGTAGCGATCTTCGAGATGACGGTGAACTCGAGTCCCAAGATGCTGACGTGGTCCTGGAGGTTCCGACCGACCGGGAGATCGGAGACCACAGGGATCTGGAAGGGTCAAGAGGGAGGGTGGAAGGAGGTGAAGAGGTCGTAACGAGTATTTTGTAATGATGACAATGTTATCGGTCAGTGAGTTCAGCAGCCAATCGCATCTCGACTAAATTACATTAACAGCATAATAGATATTCATAATAGGTCATATCAACCTAATTAGCAGCCATTTATTATTAAACCATTATCAATTAATGACAGACAGCCAATTAACCACCTACCCCAAAAGACTCGAGGTGTCTCCTCGGTCCTACCCCAGACAGCATGAGAATGTGGGGAGTTTCGATCGCACCTGCACACAAGATGACCTCCTTGCGCGCCCTCACCTGGCGTATCGTCTGGTTCCACGACAACTCGACGCCCGTCGCCCGATTGCCCTTGAACAACACCTGGATGAGCGAGATGGATGGAAGGGGGAAGGGATCAGAAATTTTGCATTGCAAATGGTCAGCGATCGATTGTTAGTCAGATAACGAATTCACAATTAATTATAGTTAGGCGTTATTAATAATACATTATCCTCATTAACGAAAAACTTCACCTTGTGAACGAGAGCCTTGGTGGCCACGTGGAGGTTGTCTCGGCCCATGGATGGGTGGAGGAAGCTGTGGATGACACCATCCCTCCTGCCCCAGGAGGTGGTGCCCTGCAACAGGCCCACACCTGCTCAAAGCAGATTGGAGTGGGTATGATGACTTTTATCAGTAAAATATTTTTAGAATTACTGTTAAACTAATAGAACTAATGCTAACAATAAGAATACAAATAAATTTAAACTCCATAATAATAATAATAACAACAACAACAATAACAGTAATAATAATAATAATAATAATAATAATAACAGCAAAATAAAACTTCATATCATATTACAATATTAATTAAATTTTAAATATTTTCATTTTATCATCAGCATCATCACCATCATCAACATCAAAAATCATTAAATCTGTCGACCTAGTTGGTTGGGTCCATTGATATCCAGTCTGTCAAAGTTCAACTCCTTGGCCGCCCCTATGAACTTCTCGGCTATCTGGGTCGCCACCATGTCCGACACCGGCAGAGGTCCTGCATCTCCGTGGTAATCTAAGTTACGTAACCGATACGTAATTCGTCGTTAAAAAGACATTTAGACGATTAATGATTCTTAAATAATTCGTTTATTTTAGACAAAGGGATTAAATTGTTTAAGTGTTCCAATGGAATGATTTTCTCGTGAAGTTATTTATTTCTTCTGTTTTTTTTTTTTCTTCAATTTATCACATTTCCCCACGTATAACACGCACCCGTCCATAAGACGCACCTCGATTATGAGAACAAAACACGCCAAGAAGTGGACACGTGAATCAAAAGAATCTACAACCTCTGTACAACACGCACCCAGACGTCAGACGCTAAGTTCCCGCTCAAAAAAAAAGTCTTATAAGCAAGGAAATGTGGTGAATATTAAATTTTTTGCAATTCAAGATCTCTACGTCGGCAGTCGTGCAATGGCGACGATGCCGTCGACGCTACCAGTGGCTACGTTCGCCACCCGTGGACGAAGAAGAGATGCACGTCAATAAGTCGTGCCATGTCGATGACATTAGAGCCGTGTCGATAACGTCGAGACGACAAATAATCAAACCCGACTGCTTGTAGTAGGCATTTTTGTTGTTCTCGGACTTGATGAAGTATGGCAGGACGTCCTCGTAGCTCCACCCCCTGCAGCCGTCGGCCGCCCACTCGTCGAAGTCCCTCGGGTTGCCCCTGACGTACACGAGGTGCCCGAAACTGTCAGACCCGCCCAGCATCTTCCCTCTAGGCCAGTAGATTTGCTAGGAAAAAAAAGTATTTTATGGATAAGTGGTCGCCTAGTGCAAAGTGAATTTGTTATCAGTTATTCAATTGGTGTTGCATCATCAGTAATTAATTATTATTATTATTATTATTATTTATATTATATTATTTAATATTAATTATTTATATTAATATTATTATTAATTTATTAATTATCACTATTAACACTTGTTTTAAGTGCTGGCCAACCAATCAATGACATCAATATCAATTTGCATTACCAATTATTACGTTGAATTTACTCAATATTCGGTAAATTCTCATTAAAAAAAAACACCGCAAAATATCTCGAAACTGCCATTCCAAATCATTCACGAAAACCCAGCTCAGTTAGTTCGAGGAGCACCTGGTTGTCGAAAGCCTGGCAGGCATGCCTCTGAGGTTCGATCTTGTACGACCAGTCCATGAAGGTCCGCTGGTGCTCGGAAGACATGGCCGGAATTTCGAGGACGTTCTTCGAGTTCGGCTCCTCTCCAGCCTCGAGCAGCAGCACGGCGATGCCCTCGACTTCCGAGAGGCGGCTCGCCAGCACCGAGCCGGCAGTCCCCCCTCCGACTGTTTTGTCGATTTCGGGTTTTGTAATTTGACGATATAAACTCGATTCATTTTTGAGATTCATTTTATTCGAGCCGGGATGAATGAATGTGATTGACTGCTGTTCTTCAAGAATCGAGGCTAAATGTGAAAATGACCTGCTGATGCTATCAGTTGATGAAATTGAAAACCTCAACAAATACAACCTATTGTAATATTGCAGCTAAATGTCAGATGACTGGGCATCTTACAAAATATTCAAATGCTCTCTTTAGTTTGAAACAACAAACCTATGATGTAATCATAAGAGTAGAGGATGTCATCTTTAACAAGAGAATGGTAAGGAAGATTCTGCCAGACGACCGAACCAAAAGCAAAGATGATTGTTATGAAGAGTAGGACGTGAGCGAACATTCTCCCTGACTTTTAAATCGGCACTTTCTAGAACCTGTTTGTAAACAAATACATAAATTTTTAACTTGAATTCCCTAACAAAAATGTAAGTAATCAATTACTGGAGCCGCGAATTATTGACGGAACAAACTTGCTTATAATTTTGCATGCTTATCAAATAGAATTTAGCATGAAATTTGTTCAGAAATTAGATTGAGTGCAGAAAGATTTTGAATAACAAAATTCCGAAGCCGCACAGAATGCAATGCTGACCGCGAACAATTACATAGCAGTTAGATTCACAAAAGAATGACACCAATATAGATTGAACCTAAAATGTTATTGTTTTACTCCACTACAGTATGAGGCCGACCTCATGTCTGCAGAACCAAGCTGGCACCGAATTCCATTATTGGAGCGGTGAATTAATGTCGGAACAAACTTGCTTATAATTCTAAATGCAAGTCAAATGGAGTCTAAGATGAAATGCCGAAAGACATGAATAAAACCGAACAAGAGGACATATTAATTGATGTTTACGAAGTTCGCGTTGTTTTTTTAACATAAAATTTCACAAAATTACATCTGTATTTTGCTTACTTGAATTTTAATGAATATTATTAATTTTTAATTGAAAAATGTTTTTTTTTTTAAATCATCGTTTAAGTCTCGATTGTGACAATGACTCAAAAGATAAAGTTGATAAAATATATTGTCATCGAGAAGTTTAATATTAATTTAATATTCCTAATATTATTCTAGTCTCGTTAGCATTCATCGATCAAGGAATTTGTTCCAAAACTTTTTTTGCATAAAGGATACTGAAATTTTCACACGATTGCGATTGTCGACTTTTAATTTTGCTTTTCAACTTTTTAAAGGTTAGACTTTACACGCTTTGGACTATAATTGACTGACAATAAACAAGGTTGACTTCTTAATAAATTCGATTTGTCCAGGTAAAATACTAAAATTTGGAACGTTTTCGTCATATAAATGTTTTTATCTCGTGTTTGCAGAGGAATTTCTTGACATGCAATTTGTAAATTACTCGATTAGGATCGAGAAGTTTCAATAAATCTCGGAAAAATGATTACAAGATTGTTTGTTGTTGTTGTTGTTGTTTTTGTTCAGAGTGAAAGCCAATTTGAGGGAAACTTCTCCTTAATTCATCTGTTTTCGTTTTATAGTTTTAAACGCATATGAAGATGTTTGAAAATTGTTGTGATCGTAGAGACATTTTGCCTGTGGACTTTCGAATTTTTAATAAGGAAAACAGAGTCATTAAATATTGATCAAAGGTTTAAATTTACAACTTGAGATATCATCATCATCATCATCGTCATCGTCATCGTCGTCGTCGTCGTCGTCGTCGTCATCGTCACCATCACCATCATCAACATCATCATCATCATCATCACTGAGGCGCATAAAAAACTAAACTATTAAATTAATTGGTTAGTAAAATATTTAATTTTAATAAAGCATTTAGTCGTTTGGTTAAAAAACATTCGGCCATAATAATAATAATAATAATAATAATCATCATCATCATCATCATAATAACAGTAATAATAATGATGATGATGATGGTGACGATGATAATGGTAATAATAATAATAATANACTACTACTACTACTACTACTACTACTACTACTACTACTACTACTACTACTACTACTACTACTACTACTACTACTACTACTACTACTACTAATAATAATAATAATAATAATAATAATAATAATAATAATAATAATAATAATAATAACAATAATAATAACAATAATAATAATAATAATAATAACAACAACAATAACAATAACAATGCATAATTCATTAGAGCATCATCAACAATGCATGGACAATCTTCTAAGTGTGAATCATTGACGAAGTTACAAGCTCCCACAGGTGCACAAATGCACCGGCGATGCATGAATATATAATAACGTAATTATCCACTAATTATTCATTAGGTCTTGAATATTAATGAGATGAAGAGTGGAGCTGCTTTGTATTAATATTAACTAAGGATTTAAAAATACCACGGAAAAAAAAAATTATTCCAAGAAGAGATTTGAAGAAATTTTCAAAATTGCTTCTCCCTGTAAAAGCCCATCCTTAGGTGGGATTTGAAGAGCGTAGCCGTGGGCCATGTCGACTCATCCTCTTCGCCATCATCGCCATCACCGATGTCATCATCGTCGTAGTCATCGTCGTCGTCGTCATCGTCGCCGACGTCATCGAGATGCACGCTCTGTTGCCAGATTGCTATATAAGGTCCAGATTATCAAACGGCCACTTATTCCGGCGGTGCTTGTCTGATTTTGTTGAAGAAAACAAGAACAAGTTATTTATTTATTCAAATAATAATAATAATAATAATAATAATAATAATAACATGAATAATAATAATAACAATGATAATAGTAATAATCATTTAATTAATGTCTATAAACTGATCGTGCTTAACTGGGAGTCATTGGGCAGGCACGGGAACTCTGAGTTTTCACATCGAAGTAAAAAAATGAACATTCTTTGTGTCTCAATACACTGACGAACATGTAAATGCAAATGTACTTCATTTATATAGCGCCATGAGCATAGCGTCAGAGGCGCTTCTTGTTAACCATTTATATAGCGCTCTTTCCAAGGGCGCTTGCGGCAGTGCAGGCTGGGTTTCGAACACGGCACATCACGACTGTTGCCATTACCGCCGCATGCAGGAACGCAACCCATTCGGCCAACCTGCACATCTATTGCTGTGAATAATTGAACATTTATTTTGTATTATTTGACTATATTTATTTATTTATTTTTAAAGTCATTTCTTATTTTTGTATTCGATTTATTGATGTATTACTTTTTAATATTTAAGATAATCACAAAAAAAAACAGAATGCCCTTAAGATGTTCAACTGAATGAAAGATCAGTGGAACTCCACCCAGCGAGAGCTCAATCAAGTCGTCCAGGTTATTGTTATTATTATT
>MPNW01000259.1:144838-175311 GCA_011800805.1 Hirudo medicinalis | reverse complement strand
ATAGTAATAATCATTTAATTAATGTCTATAAACTGATCGTGCTTAACTGGGAGTCATTGGGCAGGCACGGGAACTCTGAGTTTTCACATCGAAGTAAAAAATGACATTCTTTGTGTCTCAATACACTGACGAACATGTAAATGCAAATGTACTTCATTTATATAGCGCCATGAGCATAGCGTCAGAGGCGCTTCTTGTTAACCATTTATATAGCGCTCCTTTCCAAGGGCGCTTGCGGCTGTGCAGGCTGGGTTTCGAACACGACACATTACGACTGTTGCCATTACCGCCGCATGCGGGAACGCAACCCATTCGGCCGACCTGCACATCTATTCTTGTGAATAATTGAACATTTATTTTGCATTATTTGACTATATTTATTTATTTATTTATTTATTTTTAAAGTCATTTCTTATTTTTTTAAAATTCGATTTATTGATATCTTACTTTTTAATATTTAAGATAATCACAAAAAAAGCAGAATGCCCTTAAGATGTTCAACTGAATGAAAGATCAGTGGAACTCCACCCAGCGAGAGCTCATTCAAGTCGTCCAGGTTATTATTAATATTATTATTATTGTTATTATTATTATTATTATTATCATTATTATTATTGCTAATGTTATTATTATCATCATTATTATTATTATTATATAAGTAATATTAATTAATATATTTATAATTATAATATAATGTATTTATACAACGTTAAAGGTGTTTCTAACAATTATATTTCATTCATCCATTCATTCATTCATTCATTCATTCATTAAATTAAAGGATGTCGTGTAAATATTTAATAAAATAAACAAAAAATAATAATTTTTAAATTGTCATTGTTGCTGCTGCTGTTGTTGTGTTTGTCTTTGTTGTTGTTGTTGTTGTTGTTTATGGCTTAGCCTTTATTGCTACTATTACTGTCTGTCATGAATTTCAAATTCATGTGGTCATAAAGGCAAATCTGTGATGAGAACATGTCCCTTTGAGCTCAAGCATCACATTGTCAATTACACTATATTTTTTCCGTTAGATAAACAACAACAACAACAATAATATTAACAATAACAAAATGTTAATAATTTACCAGTCTTATCATAACATTGTCAACGTCACTTGCCGATAACCATGACAACAACAATAATAACAACAACAACAATAATAATAATAATAATAATAATAATAACAATAACAAAATGTTAATAATTTAGCAGTCTTATCATAACATTGCCAATGTCATTCCCCGATAACCATGGCAGCATCAGCGGAGAAACGAATACCCCGATTGATGACTCTGCTATCAAATCTCCAAACCGTTCCATCGTTTTCGGGGGCTTACATGGGCCAATCCGGCCACCACTGATAGCGTGCCAGCAATTTACACCGATAGCGCTTGTTTACATTGGCCAATCGCCGAAGAGGGATACATCGGCAACCAATGGATGAATTAGGAGGATTACAAGGCGGAGGGGTTAAAGGGCTAGGATGAAATTAATTGGCTGGGAGATTTTTATCCCCACAGAGATCGATGCCTTATGAAATTGGACAGCCAAGTGATTGGCCGATGGCTGATTAGCACGATGATTACGTAATTAGCTTTTGTAAGATTACAAAAAGTTATTTGCAATTTATTTCCGAAATTAAATCACGGAATCAGCCTTCATGATCAGCTGATGCACGAGCGGAGGTTTAGAGCTTTCGAATTTCCCAGGGAATTTCCATCTTTTTATCGAAATGTCCTGAAATAACTCATGAAATGACCCGTCCCTTGTTATCCATTGGCTTCGGCGCTCGTCTCGTCTATATGACGTCACAATGTTATGAGAAATCAGGGATGTGCTGATACGAATCGAAAATCGAAAACATCGATATTTCGAAATTGTTAATGAAATGTTTTCTGTTTTTATTTAAATTAATAATTTATTCACAAACCAAGTTATTTATTATGCATAATAATGCACTCAGAATTGTAATGCGCCTGTTCGTCTGTATTTCTGCTTGGCGTTTGCAAACACTAACGAACGATGCTTCTCGTAAATCATCAATCAAAAGGAGAAATTTCACTGATGCAGACATTTTAGGTTCTTTTTTTGTAATTGTTTTCAATTTTAAAACAAATTTAAATTAAAAAAAAAACAAATACACAAATGAAGACCTTCATTTGTATACAAATACACCCAAACAAACAATTGAAACCATACAAGCGCGTCTCCAACAACTTAAAGGTAAACAAATGTTTCCTTCTTCCTCACTCAGAATAATCTGTCGTTCGACGACGAATAAGTCTTCAATTTCTTTGGAGATTTTGTAAACACAACTCCTATCGGAATCCTGGAGATGTAAAAGCGAAATAAAAAATAAATAAACATTGATTAAAAGTGAATGCGGAATATAAAAAAAAGGCGAGAAAAAACTGGAATATCTCTCCCTAGAAACTGGTGCCGACGAATTGATAGTCCCGCTGTCGATGGAAAGATTTCTGATTGATTTCCAATCAGAACTTGTCTCGGATGATTGACGCATCGCAATCAACAGAGGTTGGTGGATTGTGGTCTAGTTGGGCATCAATCAGCAGACCTATCAATCACTCAACCAACCAACCGTGCAATCAATCTATCAGTCGGTTGGCTGGGTGCGATGAGGGGCTATTGCTAATGTCTTTGGACGTAGTTTACATTATTGCAGCATTAATATTGTGTAATAATAATAATAATAATAATAATAACAACAATAATAATAGTTAATATTTCAATTGTTCAAAAAAAAACCCACTTCCAATCATCGTCATCTCCATTGTCACAGTCGACATCAGCACAACCTGGGGATCCACCTATCCTCTGATATCGCCCTTCTTAACCATGACCATAAAATGGTGCAGTTTTTTTATCCGACCCCTCTTAAATACGCCACCGGTCTCATCAAAACATCCCGGCTTAAGCGTCTCTGATTAGTTTTCAAGGTACCCCGCTATCGTCCGTACCGTAAACACGGACAGGACGGTGGGATGGATCGACCGGAGATTTGTCTGGCTTTTGCGGGGCAAGACCAGTGGCTAGTGGACCATTTAGGGCTGGGAAACCTTACAGTTAGGATTTAGTGCCTTCTTTTCTGAAAAAGTATCAAATTTTGGAGTTTTTTTAATGCTATTTAAATCATTAATTCGTCAATTTATATCGAGTTTTTATTAATTATTATTTATTAAAATAAACATTTTAAGTTGATATATATGTCGTTAATTACTGAAAAGTTTGTATCATTCGAAAGAGATTTTCCATCAATTTACGATAAAACAAACCTCTTTTTTCGATTATTTTCTGTCGAGTTTTATTTAATTGTTTAAATTGTTTAAAATTGGTTTTATCTTTCAAAACCTATTTGCTAAATCTACTCTGAGACCGACAATGTTTGAAGTTTCTGAAAGGATTGCACGAATTAGATGAGAAGAAAAACATGACGGCTTATTTATTTATAAGTCAAAGATTTCGGATTTATTATAATACATGTACTTCCTACGCAAATCTCAGGCAGGCGATAAGAATTTGGATTTATAACAACTGAAGCTCAGACTAGGCTCGGACCTAACAATTTAAGCAATAAATACATGAAACTACAATCCCACTTTTAAGGATTAAAAACATTTACAGTCAAACTTTACGATATTTCAAATCAAAATTTATAAAATGATTTTAGTACCGCAAGCGAGCAAAAACTTAAAAATGCAAAAACCAATAAACCAAGTAACCCCCTAGGTGCACAGGGTCAGCCTTCACAGTCGTTCTGATGTCCGGAAAGGACCGATCAAGAGGGGGCCATTTTGCCAAGCCAGCGGTTTGTGTCGTCTGCTTCTTTCTCCTCGTTTGGTTTGCTTTCTCGACCTTCTACTCTCCTGAGAATCGCCTCAGGATTGTCCTGACAAATTACGATATGGACATCTGTCTGACGCCCTGCCTGACTGGGTCAAAGACCGACCGTGGCACCCTATGCCGTGGCACTTCTAAAACTTCTGGAGAAGTTCAGAAACTGGATGGCAGTAACTCCGGTCCACTTCTTTCCAGCAATGGAAGAATAGTTTCAGTCTTTCCAGTGATCAATGGTCCTAAATCTAACTTAAGCAATGTTTTGGGTGAGAAGACGACCTCTGTTCCTGGTAAGCGGAACAAGATGGTGACGACTTGTTTACATGGTGTCATATATTTATTTTACTAACGTTGACTTGCCTTAAATTATATTTCACAATGAGTGAATGTTTTCGTAAAGTGAGTGTTAAGTTTCAGTAAGCCGCATGATGAGTTTACCGTACTTGACAAAAGGTAATTCACCCCCCTGGGAGCAACGTCTACCTCAGTGTCTGATCATCGGGGCCAGAAAGGGTGGCACCAGAGCTCTCATAGAGTTTCTCAGACTCCATCCTTCCATTAAAACCGAGACCCACGAGGTGCACTTTTTCGACAACAACCAATTTTACTCCAGGGGCTTGGAGTGGTACAAGCGCCAAATGCCCTTCACCTTGCCCTGGCAAATAACCATAGAGAAGACCCCCGCATACTTTGTCAAAGACCAGGTATTGACGATGATAACGACAATGATGATAGTGATGCCGATGATTCCAAAATAAGCCCTAATTTGCCAAAAAAAAGTAGAATGTTGAAGATCACGTTTTAAATCTATTTAAAATATTGAATGAATAGCTTATAAATGAGCTTAGAGTGTTCTAAATGAAATATTTTTATACATAATTAGACAAAAAGTTAGCAATTAAGAAATCAATCAATTAATTTTAAGTGTCAATCATTCTCATCCTAGGTTCCCGAAAGAGTCCATAGAATGAATTCCAGCATTAAACTGCTCCTCATCGTCAGAAATCCAGTTGCAAGGACGCTCTCCGACTATACCCAGCTCAGGGTTACCAAATCCGGAATCAGAAAAGTCTACCCGTCCTTCGAGACTCTGGCCATCGATCCAAAGACAGGACAAGTGAAAAGGAATTACAAAGCCATTCGACGATCTCTTTACCACCGCCACATGAGAAAGTGGCTCAGGTACTTTAAAATGGATCAGATACATTTGGTCAGTGGAGAAGATTTTGTCAGCGATCCTCTGAAGGAGCTCGTCAAAGTCGAAGAATTTCTCGGACTTCCTCGAGAGTTGAGCGAGGATCAGTTTTATTTGAATTCCACGCGTGGATTCTACTGCATGAGACTGGAAGACGGCAGAAACAAGTGCCTCGGCTCCAGTAAGGGCAGAAGCCACGTCGAAGTTCGACCGAAGATAATCAGACAGTTGATCGCCTTCTTCAGACCTCATAACAGAAAGTTCTTTCGAATGATTGGAAGAAATTTCAGTTGGTCGAGGTGATTCAACCGTCTGCTGAGAAATAAATTTGTCGCTCGGCAGTAAAGAATCAGTCGATTTTAATAGTCAACCTGTCAGTCATTCAATCAATCAATCAATCAATCAATCAATCAATCAGTACAATGACGGGATCCATGCTGAACTGATATACCGTTATCAAAGGAAGGGTCCAAAATAATGTTTATTTTTTAAGTAGTTGTTATTTGAAAATATGTCGCGTCGCTGGAAAATCTGATCTGGCTCATTTCACGGAGAATGAAAAATTTAATTGGCGTCTGCTTCGGTTCTGAATCTGGAATCGTCTGAATATTTTAAAAATTCCATGGAATGTTTTTCTGTAATTCTCATTAAATTAAGTCGAGCTCTAAGAAGTTCTGTTATTGATTCAAATAGAAAAGCCAACAATTTTTCTTGAATTTTTTGAAATAATCTTGAAAAAAAAGTATATTTTGCGTTATGTTAATCAGGCTAAGCCCGACTTAAAGCTCGAAACACATTTTTTTTATTTGTCTTCTGCTGTTAAAAAACTTTAGAAGTAGAACATATCTTTAAGGATTAAGGATTTTTTTTCAATTTCGAAATATTTTGAAAGTTTTAACATTAATTAGAAATTTTTTTTTTTATATAAAACATAAGTTTAAGTTTGAACTTACGAGTTTCTCAAGGAAGGCTTACATTTACTTTAAGTGATTTATTTACTTATGAATTCATTGTTTAAAATATTGAGAACATTGTAAAATTCACAAAATGAAAAAGAAACGTAAAAATTGTGGCCATAAATTTCAGTTCATCTTTCGAGGTTGCCTAGCAACCGCAACTCACCGGCATTAATAAACAAGCTTCGAAATGTCCGCGCAGTTCTCAATTTGAACTTGATGTTTAAATAAATACGTGCGAACGACTTCTTTTAAAGTTTCATTTAAAATCGTTATTATTGATGGGGACAGAAACTCTGAGCTACAAGACTATCAAGGCGGCTTCGCTAATGAAAGAGTGCGATGAGCAGAAGTCCGACCAAAGAAAGAAGGGCATGTTTTTCATCGTCCTTCAGTATCTCTACGATGAGGGGTATTTTGAGACCGCCAAAATGCTAGAACAAGAGACCAACTTGAACTTGAGCAAGTACCACGTCTGCGATAACGTCAATCTTGAAACTATCATTCTCGATTTCGAGGCCTACTATCACATCAAATTCAACCGCTACCCGAAGCTCATTAAAAAGGTCGAATCGTCGGAGACGTCCATAAAACAGTACGGAAAACTATCTGCCAGTGCGAAGCGGAAAAGCGCCAACGTCTCTTTGCCTAGACTGAACTCGACGAACAACAGCAAACCTCAGACGACAAACTCCGAAAACAGCATCAACTATCTGAGATCAGACGACGGAAAACACAAATCCGCAAAAAACAAAGACACCGAATCCAATATTCAATCTGCCAAAGACAGCTTGGAAGGTCTGGCAGTGGTTAACTCCTTAAACAAAACGCCCACAAGCACAACTGGGACTCCCCCTTGCGTGGTGGACTACAAGCAGATGATCAGGGACGCTACCAGGATGAACCTGGAACCTGAAAATGCAGAAGATCGTCTCCTGAAGCCCCTCGGTGGATTCATGGGCTACAGCATGGAGTGGAAGGAACTGGCACAAGTCATCTCAAAAGACATCTATTCTCAAAATCCAAACGTCAAATGGTCTGACATAATTGGTCTCGAAAATGCCAAAGCCATCGTCAAAGAGTCGGTCGTATATCCGATAAAGTTCCCTCAACTCTTCACGGGCATACTTTCTCCATGGAAAGGACTGCTCCTCTACGGACCTCCAGGTACTGGAAAGACCCTCCTTGCCAAAGCCGTAGCAACGGAATGCCAGACGACATTCTTCAACATTTCTGCTTCCACGATTGTGAGCAAGTGGAGAGGCGATTCTGAGAAATTGGTTCGTGTTTTGTTCGAGTTGGCGAGGTTCCATGCTCCTTCGACGATATTCCTTGATGAGATTGACTCCCTCATGGGACAAAGAGGAGGGCCAAACAATGAACACGAAGGTAGTCGAAGGATGAAGACTGAGCTCTTGGTCCAGATGGACGGATTGGCCAAATCCAATGATCTTGTTTTTCTACTGGCTGCTTCGAATCTCCCCTGGGAGTTGGACCATGCTCTTCTGAGGAGACTTGAGAAGAGGATTCTGGTGGGACTGCCGACTAAAGAAGCTCGCAAGGCTATGTTCGAACACCACCTTCCACCTATCGTCTGCTCCACTGGATCTTCCGGCACTGTGGAGCTTCTCGCCGAAATCGACGCCGAGGAGTTGGCTTCTTCGACCGAAGGATATTCTGGTTCGGATATATATCTTGTCTGCAAGGAAGCCGCCATGAGGCTCTCAGGAAGGTCTTTTCAGTGCTTGAAGGACACGCCGAAAGCGATGATATCAGCATTAAACTGGACATTATCAAGACAACCGACGTGAAGTGGGCCATATCTAAGATCAAACCTTCAGCTAGGACTCTGGAAAATAAATATTTAAAATGGCAGAAGGATTTCGAATCGAGTTGATGTGGGGAATAAGCATCTGGTAAAGTTTTTTTCGGCAAAAAAGACAGACGTCTGGCACGTTGAACGAATTTTTCAGTTGTGTGTTTTCAACGCATTTGTTCGTGTCTCCTGAAGGTTTCAGAAAACGTTGCAAAGCAGAAGAAATAAAGTTTCTCAGTTATTTGGCGTTTGCCTCATTAGAATTTACTGAAAAGACTCGAATGGAACTTTTGCATTTCTTTACATTTTAAAGTTTTTAAATTTAAAGAACTCGAGGGACTAAGAGGATTTGATTCTCGTTGGGTGGACGTGTTGACTTGGTGTTTGGTTTGCATGATATTGAGTTATAAAATCACTTGATGAAATTTTGAAAAGCTACTTGTCTTGCCATTTTGTTGCGTTGTTTGGTTTATGTAATAAAAGTGGAGAGGAGAGGATGCGAACGAGCGTTGTTTTATGATAAATGTATTGTTAAATGCTATGACAGAAGTACAAATATTATTATACAAACAACCACATGGAAGAAAAGAACCTTTAAGTGAAAAGATTTCAAATTTTAAAACATTAAATGAATAAGGTGCAAAATTTTAAATATTTACTTGAAATATATGACAAATAATATTTAACTAAAGTATTAACTTTTTCGTACAATAATTATTAAAACTCATAATCGTCTAAAAGCATAAATTAACTTTTTTACACAACTTAGCGGCGCGACTTCTCAATTGAAAATAAACAATCTTGTTAGAGCTGGATTTTAAAAAATGAAGTCTGAACCTGCAACATCAGTTTCTAAGGTCGGTAACATGTTTTTTGTATCGCCATTTATGCTTTCAAATCATTTTAAAAATCTGGACTTTTAGGGCGTTTTCCTTTATCGGGGCAGTAAAGTAAAGCTAGATGCAGGTTCGTACATTTTTCTGAAAGGCTCAATGTTTAAGTTTGTGAAAATACATTTTGGTTGTTTTCTATGATGGAATTTTTGTTTTAGCACAATTCATTAAGCCCAGTCATGAGATGGATGATGTTAATGATTGCAAAGAGAGGATGAAACTCTTCAAAGAGGCCTCCGCCAACATACAGCATCAGGCAAACGTAAGTTCTTTAATGTGGCGATTGATCTTTTTTCTAAATTGGCAACAAAACAGTTTTTGCCAATTGTTTTAGGTTTTCAATTTTTACTTTGCAGCTCCTACAGGAAGAAATAAATCTGCAGGTCTTCAACGACCTGATTTCTTATCTGAGCAATGTCCACCAGCATTTTGTTCTACCCATTGACGATGATCAACAAGAATTTGCAAAAAAACGAAGGAAAATTCCTTCGGAGATTCCAGCAGCAGCCTTGATCTTGGGTTGTTATTGTTTTCCATATCATTATCATTGCATGTACATCTTGTTTCGTTAAACATTTTAACAATGTAAATGTTTGCTAATTGATTTCATACCTCATCGTAAACATTCCCCTTTAACGAGAGCCTCCCCAAGTTCATAGCGTTCTTAAAGTTCCTTTGGAACTCAAGCCGCTCTAATAAAACCCAGACTCATTATCATGATCGCGATCATTAACTCCTCCCCTAAACGACTGACCTATCAGGAGTCAACACCCCCGATCACGAGGCAATGTTCACCAACTTGGTCGCCATGGTGAAGAAGCGAGTGAGTCCCCATGTGGCACTCCTGAAGTCTGTGAAGTGTCCAAACATCAAGTCCATCATAGCGGAGACCGTCGCCCAACTGACGGGGAGCGGCGACGACGTGAGTGACGGTGTTAATGTGTTAGCGTGTTAACGACGACGGTGTTTTGATGTCATTGTTGTTCGTTAGAAAAATTAGTGAACATCATCCTGGTGGCAATTATGGATTAATTCTGATTCAAATGGATTGGATTAGCTAGCGAGCTCGTGAACGTCATGAATGCTTGTGATGACATCATTGATCGGTGGACTTTATGTGGTTTTTAACAATTAATCTCAGCATTATCAAGAATATTTGTGCAATTCAAACTGAAACATCTTCCAGATGGAATTGAACGAGGATGACAACGAAGAAGAAACAACGTCGACAACTTCTAGGAGAAGGACACTGCCTACAATGAAGATGGTTATTGACTGGTACAAGTCACTTTACAAGGTATTGATGTATGTGAATCTAATTGGCCCACATCTAGCCAATCACGTTCAACTTTTTCTCGACCATCCAATGGACAGTCTTTTTTTCTTAGGCTCCTTCTGATGGATCCAATCAAGATGAGTATGTTTGTCACTCCACTGAAACCCCCACGAAAACTCCGCCCATTTTCAACTCTCCCGACAAGAACGACATTTTGACCCCAAGGAAACTCTCTCTCTGCCTTAGAAGAATTAGCTTGACCTCTCCCCAGAGGATCAATCACTCGTCCGTTACCCCAGCAAAGGTTGCGCCAAAGTCACCCTCCCCTGTTTCCCCTTCGAAGTCTCCCCTGACATCCCCGACGAGGAGAATGACCCGCATGTCTTTGATGTCTCCGGTGAAGAGAGATCACGTGGACGACGAAATGAAGAGCCCCGTGAAGGCCCCAGTTAGGAGGAGAAAACTGAAGTTGACCCTGTCCAGGGTCAAGCCGAAGTGCAAGCCCTTGGTGATCATCCTTGAAGACTTTGAGGGCTTCCCTGTTGTTCCTTTGCAGGATTACATCACCATTCTTAGGTTTAGTTGTATTTGCTTATATTCTTATAATTTTAATATTATAATGATGATATTTTAATATGTTAATGCTTCCGACGACTGGCCAATGGGATAGTATGTGTTCTTGTTGCATTATTATTATTATTATTATTATTATTATTACGTGTTATTGTTTTTGAATGACCATCTAATTGATTAATCATGTCCAGTGATGAATGTCTTTCTAACAATAAACATAAATAATATTTTATAATTCATTAAATAATATTATTAATTTAATTATTATTATTATTAAACAATATTAATAATTTAAATAATAAGTTCAAATGGCATTTTTTATAACCACGACCAGTCACCATCAGGAGAATGTCCCTGTGATCCTGATCTTTGGCATTGCCACCACGGTTTCATCTGTCCACACACTCCTCCCGCACTCCGTCTCTTCCCATCTGTCCATCCACAAGTTTCAATCCTTGCCCTCGTCTGCTCATCTCACGAAGCTTCTCGACAAGGTTTGCGTTGTTTCAGTTGATGACAAAAATTACTTCCTGCAACTAAACTTATTATTATTATTATTATTATCATCATCAATCATTATTATCATTTGGTTAAATGATTAAAAAGATTACAAAAATAAAGAATAGATCAACATTATTATTATCATCATCATCAATCATCATCATTATTATTATTATTATTATTATTATTATCATTTGGTTAAATGATTAAAAAGAATAATATTATTATTATCATCAATCATCATCATTATTTTTATTATTATTATTATTATTATTATTATCATCAATCATTATTATTATTATTATTATTACTATTATTATTATCATNGAACTCCAAGGCAAGTTTTAATTAGAAAGTTCAAAATCAATTCGTTATCGATCTACCGTCTATAAAAGGGAGGCAGAAGAGACCATTGGCAGGCTGTAACAAAAATTGCTCCTTGCGATTTCTTGTTACATTCAAAGGTGAGGTTTTCCTCTATTTTGAATTCTTTTATTTTAAATGAATTATTGTTTTTATTCGCAGATGGGAAACCTTCTTTTGCGCCTACTCTTGCTGTCGATGTTCATAGACTCCAATTTGGGCATCCGTGTTTCAAATGACACTTCGTATGTTGCCAAGCTAACTGTGACGCATGAGGTGATAGTTTTAGTAACTGTCTTCTTCTTTTTTTTTTCAGATATTCAAGAATTGTCTCAAGCGATTTCGTACGACCCGGCTCCCAACTACTGATCGATCTGAACCTGCTCAATGTCACCAGATGCGTCGGAGGTGGAGACAGAGATCTGACTAAGGAATGCATACTCGATCTGAGAGTGGAAGATTCAGAAGGGCTACTGATGCATCAAGTGCCGTGGAAGTTAGAGCTGGGAGAGACTCAAACGAGTGAGACAAATTTCACGTACGTTTACTGACCAGAAATTCTTATGACTAACTCTTGTGATTCATTTTGCAGGTTTTTCCAAAACTCTGAAAGTTCTGGTTATTATAAAATACCTGTTCTGCTTTTCTNCATTATTATTATTATTATTATTATTATTATTATTATTATTATTATCATCATCATCATTTGGTTAAATGATTAAAAAGATTACAAAAATAAAGAATAGATGAAATATTTCATTAAATAAAATAACTTAGGTTACGTAAGGCTGCCCAATTGTTTGATCAATCAATCAGTTATTCTACCTATCAATCACTTGATCAATCAGTCATTCTACCTATCAATCACTTGATCAATCGATCAGTTGTTCAACCACTCGATTGGTTGTAGATCCTGTTGAACTGCAACCAGCCGTTCAAGCTCGATGCCAGAGTCTTCAACTTCCTGCTCGACTCCTTTCTATTCAACGACTTCTCCGTCCAGAACTTCATCCGGTCCTTCAAGGTGATTTTAATTGTATTGAAATTAAGTTGTTGTTGTTGTTGTTATTATTATTATTGTTGTTGTTGTTGTTGTTATTGTTATTATTATTTATTAATTCAAATGTTTTATAAATAAGCTTTTATCATTCAAGCCTTTTTTAGTGAGATACTTCTAGGTATTACGACTAATCTACTATTGCAAATGATGATATCCTCAACCACGGGGATGATGTTAGTGATGATGATGGTGATGATGACGATGGTGGTGGTAATGACAGTGGGGTGATGGTGGTGGTGGTAACGGTAATGATGATGACATTGTTCACTCACTTTTTCCCTCTTTCTTCCAGCTGTCGATGATGGAGCATTTTGAGACAAATCCATCGAGCATGTTGTGTTTGCCCTTCGAACAGATCCAACCTCGCTTGGAAAAACTCTCAGACAAGCAGCTCGACCAGTTCAGATCTCTTCGTTCCTTCCGCAGGTTTGACCTCTCGTCCGAGTTAATTAACAATTGCAAATGTTTATCAATTGTCGTTATTAAACTAGCAATTATTAATATAATGAATATTATTATTAGTGTCGTTGTAGTTATTGTTTAGAGCTGTCGTCATCGTCGTGACAATCACCGTCGCACGCGAACATCTGCCGTATTCATTATGTCGTAGGCGTTAATTAATAATTGCAGCAATCAATAATATTTGTAGTAATCGATAATAACTTACCCCCTCCCGACCCAGGTACGTGGAGAGGCAGCAGCCCGAGGTTCAGGTGAAGCTGCTCGCGGATCCTCCCTTCACTAAGGTGGGACTTAGGACCCCCCTTTTCTGAATTTTGCTGTCACTGTCCAATTATTACTTTTTTTTAATTAATAATTTCTCTCAACTTATTAGCTGCCAAAATAATTCCAGAAATCAATGATGACGATGATGTCCGAACTGCACTCCTATCACGAGAACTTCTTCCCGATGCTCAGGTGTCTCAACAGCCTTTCCTGCGACCTTCCTCAGTTTCCGCTCGGAAAAACCGTGAGTTGGAAAACCCCGGACTCCGAGACGATACGATAGAAATCTGTTATATTCATCACCTACAATTTTTTTTATGATTATAATTTTTAAATCAGAACTCGGGGATTATCGCACGAAATGAAAGTGGTTTCACTTGATTCATTGCCTTATAATACTAATAATTATAATAATAATAATTGATAAAGCATTCGCTGTCGAGTCGCCGTCATTTCAATGATGTCAGCAATTGTTATCTGTCTAATTCTTATTATCCATAGACTGATGTCAACCTTTAAATATGGTCTGGACGGGGGGCAGTCCTGATAACGGGACGTCACCCCTTTAGGACCGACCCTCGAGCCGATGGCATTTTACTTTTCCGTTGATATTTAATGTGCATGTTTACTTGTTTGGCTCATTTAAGAAAAACAGTGTTTATTATTTTTGCAATCTCATTTTTTCATCATTTCTTTGTCTCTTATTTTGTAATAAATATTTTTTTAATTTAAGATTTTTTTTTATTAATTTCCCTCCGACAGCTTCGTGAACTTTACAGCTTCTGCCTCCACTCTGCCGTCAACGGGACTGCGGAATATGCCGAGGCGTGCCTTCTGATCAGGCGAGTCGTCCGTCGACATTTGAATTTATCGTATTTTTGAAATAATTGAAGAGGATTAAATGTAGCTGAATGGATGACATTTTTGTCGTGCAGACGTTTGTCTCCGAGTTTAGCTTTTAAAGTACTTTGTTTTGGGCGTTCCCAATGTTTATTATCGACACGGTGTAAATATTATCGTGCTCTTTTGCATGTCGTTAGCATCTCATTAGTCATTGACGTATTCACGAGCCCGTCGATTTGTTTGCCAACCCAGGTCGCTGTCCAGGAACGAACTTCTCTCGAGCCTCAGAAAGGCGATCGAAATCCTTGAATCGATGGAACGACCGACCGAGCAGCTGAAGGAAGTAAAAGGACGACTCGAGAAGTTGTCTTCCGACTTGGAGAATTTCAACGGTAGGTGTTGTCAGTGGTGCTACGATGTTCTCATGGATGTTGTTCATTCATTTTTCACTTGTAAACTTTTTAATTTTGTTAATTAAAACTAATATCCGTGACTAACTACAATTATTGTTATTGTTATTATTTTTATTATCATTGTTATCATTACTATGTAGATATGGATTGTCATTATTAATCAGAATCAATAAAATCAATTAGCCAGATCATGAAACTACAACATACTCGGTTCAAATTAACTGCAATCAATACTGAGAGCAATGCATTCCTTTAAAAGACCAATTGTTAAATTCAACTCCAGAAAGTGCAGTGACAACTCAAGAGGAGAACCAGGATGCACCCGTCGGCACGAGGCTCCCGAAGAGATTGGACGTGTCCACTCTCAAGAAGGTCTGACGACGTTGTTTAATGATGTTGTGGTTGTTGTTGTAGTCGGACTGCTGAAGACATTGTTGTTGTTGTTGTTGATTGTATTCAGACATTTTATATATACATTTTTGCAGCACTCCTCCTTATCATCAGATGTTGTTCCATGTCACTTGTTGTTTCCATTCAGCTTTATTATTATAAACTAATTATCCAGCTACGATCAGTTAACTATTTTAAACGTTTTTTTTTTTCATTTTGCGTTAAACACGATTATTAATTAACCCTCAGTCATTTATTTTCGTTTCACTCTTCTTTCTATCGCTGACCTGCCTTTCTCTCTTTGAAACTCAATAATAACAACAAAATAACAATGGTAATATTTTCACCCCATTTTCCTCATCCATCAAAGATGCTGAAGAGCACTGAGGAGAGAAAGAAGGTGTCACCTGATTATCACCTGAGACAGGAGATCGTTGATTACCTGGAAGAGGTCTTCAGGTGAATTCATTGAGAGTTTGATAATAATGAAGGCAGAATATTTTTATATTATTTATTATATAATTATTGTTATTATTATTATCATTAATGTGAACCTCGCTGTAACTGCCAGGAAGTTCTTGCAACACCCAAAAGTCTACACCCTCCACGAGGTCTTGTATTTTGGGGGCGTCGAATTCCTGAGGTCACGAGTCCTCCCGACCCCTCGATCGTCCATGCAGAAGGCACTGAACGACCCCCACCACTATCTCCAGGTGAGCTCTTAGGACAGGGTCTTTGCTTTGTGGCTGTTAAGAATTTCAAGTAATTTTCTAAATTACCGTATTTATTTAAAAATTGAATGGAGAGGTTAATGCATTCATTAAATCCATTTATTATGTTAATGACCTGCTTATCTATAATAATAAATATAATATAATAAAACAGAAAGTGCATGTGTGTGTTTGACTGACCCAAGAAATCCTTCCAAACGGTGAATGGTAGCGACTTGAAATTTGCACACGTCATTCTCTATGCCATTCTTAGGTCAACTGTGCTGTTCTCAGTTTTAAAATTTAAATTTTCCAATTTTCACCTTGTCCTAAATCGCGTAAGAGCTTTAAACTCGAGAGCTATTGAAAGGAGGGAGCACTGTGTTCTCACATGGTCTAATGCTTAAAACTTTGCCTCCCATGGTGGCAGCACAGGTTCGAATCCCATTGCGATAGCACCGTCCAAATCGTCCAGTTATGTAACGGACGTTAGCAAACTATTATTAAGTATGGAGCATTGTTCTCCCTCGTGGTCTAATGTTCGACACTTCACCTCTCACGATGGCGGCATGGGGTAATCCCGTTGCGGGAACACAGTCCCAATCGACCAGTTCTTTGAGGGAAAGTAGCTGGCTGAATTTGTGTATGTAGTCTGACTGGCGAAGCCATTTTAAAAAAGCTAGTAATGTTATAATGTACTCCTTTTTTTTTTTTTTAGAATGATGACTTGCTATTGTCCAGAGGTCAAATAAGTGCCAACCTCCCTGACCTTTGCATTGTTTACAAGCTCTACCTGGAATGTGGCAAGCTCATAAACCTGTTTGATTGGCTGCAGGTTGGTGGTGATGATGATGATGATGACACGACAATGGTGATGTGGTAATGATAACGTTCACTTAAACTTTTTATTTTCTCCAGGCCTTCTCCACGATCCTGGAAGTGGAGGAAGAATTGAGGGAAAATGAGGAGGACAGAAAGCCGATCAACCGTGTCGTGCAGTATCCTTTGACATCTTGATTGAAATGTCACCAGATGACAACTTAATTGTCCGGTTGAAACGTTGAATGCTGATATTGCCTTCCTAAAAGTCTGAAATCAATCTTTTGATTTTTGCCTTTTCGGCCTAAGATAGCTTTGGTGTTCGTAACCTGTTTCTAGCGTTATGCATCGGCCATGGTCGAATGCATGGAACATCTTGCGAACTGCACGATGATGATAATAATAGTTAAACTAGGCCTTATTGGTTATTTATTACTTAACTTGCTAAACTCCAGAGCCCGATTCGTTAGGGCTGTTTCAGAGTTGCAGTTTCTAGGCTTCATTAAGCCAACGAGGAGGAAGACCGATCACGTAGCCAGACTGACATGGGGGAGTTGAGAATCTTGGAGCTCTGGATGTGACTTTAACCTCTACAAAGTTGAAATTATTTTGACAAATTTTTTTTTAAACAACGAAAGAGAAAAAACATAAAGTTGACTGCTGTCGATGTCTTTGTTTTTTTTTCAAAGCTTTCCGTTGCTAAGCAACAGTTTCTTAACTTTTGGGCTTGCTGAAAGTTGATAGTGAGGATTATAGAATTTCGAAGCCAAGAACTTGAGGATGGGCTTCGACTATTACAAGTTGCTGGAAATAACGCCGAGTGCTAGCGATGCTGACATAAAGAAAGCGTATGTTAATTTCGAGCGAACTTTCACCGCTGAGCTGACTAAAAGTTTATCTAATTGTTAAATTGAGTTTAGTGCGAGAAAATCGTTCTGAAAGTGATTGGAAGCGATGCTTTCAGGTTCAGGAAGCTCGCAGCTAGATATCATCCCAGTAAGGCTCGGGAGACGAAGTACAAAATGAAAAGTTTTACTTAATTTGCGAGGCATACGATGTGCTCAGCGACGGTAGGTTGATTTGATAAAAATGACTTGCATGACATAATTTTATGCTTTAATTATATTCGTAAGAGTTTGAACAATAAATGTAAGAATTTAATTACAAACTGAACAATAACATAATATTGATTCGTTGACAACATGGTTGGTGTCAGCCTGCAAAAGAGCCACATATGACCAGTATGGAGAGGAAGGGCTGAAGAGGGGTGTGCCAACTGGATCCATGGCAGCAGGAGCTTGGACCCAGGGGTATACCTTCCATGGGGACGTCAAGAAGGTCTTCAGAGATTTCTTTGGAGGGGATAACCCTTATCAGGGTGGGTGATAGGTTGATGTAATAACAACTGCAACAGCAGATGGTCTTTTTCAATGCACAATATAAACCAAATGCTATTAGTGATATTTTTGTTGGTAATTATGAAATTGTTGATATCAAAAATGGACAAATAGACAAATAGTGATTTTATAAGTGATGATGTAAATGTTTAACTACTGCATTATTTCTTATTAGAGTACTATGACAAGGTTGACGGTGACCTGAGCATGGGTTTTGGGGGTTTGAAGGGCTATGGGGCTAAGAAACAAAACCCCCCTGAGGAGAGGGAGTTGTGGCTAAGTCTTGAGGAGATCTTCCACGGGTGCACGAAAAAAATGAAAATCTCTAAAAAGGTGTCTATTTCATAGAAATTAATATAATCTTGCTTCAAGATAGAAAATTTAATAAAACATGGGTTGTCAGTCTGGCATAGTTAAGCCTAATTAATGTTAGGAAAGGAATGGGTTTTTTTTCTGGTTTATTCTTTCTTATTGGTCTGTAGAAAGTAAAGATTTCTGCCAAAAACCTTCAAGTACAAAATCCAACAAATTTCAAATTTATCCGAATTACAGTAACAATGTCAGTGTTGTCATTATTATTATTATTATTATTATTATTATTATTGTTGTTGTTGTTGTTATTGTTATTATTATTATTATTATTATTATTATTATTAACAAATTACTTCATTAACAATTTCTATTCTCACAGTCTTACTTGCATTTTTAAACCACGTCGCAACTTCCCAGGTGATGGCCGAAGATGGGATGTCGTCGGTCATTCAGGAGAAAATCCTCACCATCACCATCAAGAAAGGGTGGAAACAGGGGACCCGGATCACCTTCCCACGAGAAGGCGACCAGGGACCGAACAACATTCCAGGTCGGAAGAGATTATCACCCTCTCCATTTTGGAGGCTTTTTCCATGCTGCGTTTTGTTTAAAGAAAGCATCACGATGCATTGTTTGTCGCAATGTTGATTGATAAATTACGTAAAAAGTATATTATTATTTATCAACCTTATTCTTATTAAATTATAATAAATAAATACATCTTTAGTTTGTTTTTTTCTTCTTCTTCCAATAGCTGACATCATTTTCATCCTCAAAGACAAGGAACATCCAGATTTTCAAAGGGAGGGTGACGACCTGATCCACGTTGTGCCCATCTCCCTCAACTGCGCCCTCACTGGGGCCACCCTGGAAATCCACACGCTGGACGAGAGAATCATCCACGTGCCAATAACTGAGGTCGTCAGGTGAGTTCTTCTCACTTTGACTGGCTAATTTTAAAATAAATCTAATTCCAAAATTCTAACCTCATCCCTCCTAGACCTGGCTACACAAAGACAGTGGTAGGAGAGGGCATGCCCCTGCCCTCAAACCCTGAAAAAAAGGGCGACATGATCATCCACTTTGACATCCGATTCCCTGCACAACTCAAAAACCAGCGCAAGGAACTCATCAAGATGGCCCTGCCAAGGAACGTGAAGAACACGTGCTATGACCAGGAGAACCCTGGGGGGCTGATCTGATTGAATGTCTCACTTGGCAGACACCTTACTGCAGGCAGAAGAAAGTTTTGTAAAATCGAGGACTACCAAACCATCAGGGTTCAATTGAACAAGTCGACTCACTCGTACTACCATCTATTTCTTGGAAACTCTCACGCACATGGCACCTCACGAATTAACTGTTATTATTTTCACTTTTAATTATAATTACATTAATATAACAATATATAACATTAATATATTGTTAATATCGTTGTTGTTATCATTATCAATGTCAGACAAATTCCTGACAAGTTCCAATCCTCAATTCTAGTAGAGAATCCACCTACTCTCATGTGACTTGCACAATCCCAGCATAACAGCGATCACATGATCAAACAACCACAGTCCCCATTGGCACTAGCGGCCAGCTCTAGAGTGATCAAATTTAAGCAAACGTTTTAAATAGAATGTTTATTTCTAACAATTTCGACAAGTAGTTGCGAACAAGGTGATCGCAAAAAATTAACCTCCCTAGTAAAAGCACCAATCGAAGCAGGCAGAAGAAGGCGGTCGCGCGGAATACATCACGATTAAATAAATTTAAATAAATGTGGGTTGAAATAAAATATTTACGTAAAGAAAAACGAACAAATGAAGTGAGTACACAATCCTCGTGCGACTCGAGATTTTTAAAATGATTTATGTTTGGAGTAGCTCTGCGAGTTGTAGGTAACGTTGAGCACGACAGGTTAAAACTCACCCATTGCCACCACGAGGAGTGGATAGAAGTGTGAACCAATCCTGAGCAAGCAATTATGGCCATTGCCTAGCCACTAGCATCACTTGTAACTGTTATTCACAAATAGGGTTATCTGTAACTAGCATGGTTAACTGTGACTTAGTCTGAAAGAATTTGCTGAAAGAGTTGAAGAACACAAAGTTTGCAGTATAACACGCATAATGATCTCAACATGGCACAATAATCTCAACATGGTTGAAACTTAATATCAACGTCACGATTTGATTAACTTTTGATTTTAAGCGAGGCCCGTGTCACTGGCCCGTGATGGATGATCGGAAATTGAATCGTGATAATCGAACAGTGGAATGGATTTTCAAAGTTGTGAAGGAATGGTGAAAGTGGGGAACGACCGAAACGGACGACGGAACAAACAAAATGACGGAACATGAACACGTACGGGTGCAGAATCTGGGATCAAAATGTGGACGGATAAAATGCAAAAGCAGTCGAATAGTTGAAAGGAAGCAACAAAAAAAGCCTGGAAAATAAAAATTATGGAATAAGCTCAAAGATGTGACCAATTGCAATGAATTCGATTTGATAATTCGACCAATTGCAAAGAAGGCACTTAAATCTAGCATAAGTCGAAGTCATGCATTCAAACTAAAACCCCAACTAGGCCCCACCGTACCATGGATCCCCCCTACGGTTGAGCCGATTCCATCCAAGGAAGCCCCTCCTTGCAATCCTCTGCTCGTCCAGTAGTCGACTCTTTCTATTTATAGCCTTCAATCTTTCCAGCAGGTTATGTAATTTGTAATCACTGATGCTAGCATTAGCATCATCATCATCATCATCATCATCATCATCTTCATCACCATCGGTATCATTTTCATTGCCAATGGCCTTTTGGCCTCTTGCAACATGGTCTCTAAATATATCAACATGGTCCTCGCTATCATCTTTGTCAGCATCCTCCCTGTTGGAAAGCTGCTGTTCTTCGTGGGTCGTCGTCCTCGGCGACACGAGATGGCGCTGCTCGAGCACCCTCCGCCGATCTTCGAGCTTCGTTCCTCCGATCCTTCCGTCCTTCAGCAGGTGGCCGTCGGACATTCTCCACCTAATTTCGCAGAGTGAACGAACGGGTCAATTCGCGAACGAGCGAATGCACGATCGTCGACGTAAAATAGCAAATGAAGTCTACGACAAATTGATCAGCAATTTAAAATAAACAGGTAATTAAATTTTATCAACAGTCAAATGTGAAAGGACAATGAGTAACATTCACTTTTCGTGATTGGCCAGTTCTCCCTGAACCCCGTTGAACCCGATGGCCCAGTTTTCCAGCTCACCCACCTTTCCACTGCCATTATTGGAGTTGTCCTTAACTGCAAGAGTCCACCTACCCACGGGGTTTTCACCCCAGTTGTGGACTGTCATGAAGATAAAGTTGATGCCATCCTTTGAGGTATCCAGTGGTCTGACCTTTGGTATCATTGTAGTAAAAACTTTCATCATTATCATTACTAACACGATGTTCGATACCAAATGCCACTGTTGTTGTGATCATTAGTAGTTGTACCTAACAACGATGTCATTTACGGTACTTTGATCATTTTCATTGGGAAATAATCTTCAAAAACATGCAAATAAATTTTTTTTTAACAATAACAAACTCCTAAAAATTCATTTCATCTGCTCTGTTAAGCCAAAAAATATTTCCTAAAAGAGGACTGCAATTTCGAGACCACCGACCTTCAGGAGATTTGAGGTCGTGCCGGAAGGTGAGGTGATGTTGATGCTGATGTCGCCCCTCTTCACGTGGCTCATCTTCACATACACCTGGACGTGCTCCAACCTGTCTATGGAGTCCGAGGAGGACGACAAGTTGCAGAAGCCGTCGGTGACTAGCGACTCGGTGATGGTCTGTCCCACCATTAGAACCCTGGAGTTGTAGGAGTAGGTGGTTGTGCAAGGACAGAAATGTTATTGCATGAAAAACGGCAGGAATTTAAACCATGTATGCTTTTATGAAAACATAGAAAATGAAAATTAAGAACCAATGGTCCAACATCACCGGCGATGACAACATAACAACATCAACAACTCACTATTACTATTGTCGATGTTATGATTATTATTGTTGCTGTTATTATTATTATTATTATTGTTGTTGTTGTTGTTGTTGTTGTTGTTGCTACCGCTATTATCATTAACATTACTATTATTAACAACTGACCTTGGTTTCATGCTCGACCTGGCGATGCAACTCTTCTGCTCCTGAACCAAATTCCACGACAGGGCGGCCTCAACCATCCTGGAGCAGTCCATGGCACCGAACCCAAACTTGTGGTTGACATGGTAACCACCGCCATTCACGGTCCACCCATCCTCCTCCTCGTTCGGCACCACGGATGTTTCGGCCACAATGTGCTGCACGTCTCTCCACGTGAGATTGCCACTGCAGTGATGGATGGGTTTATTAATGATTGGTGTGTAATTTTGATTGAGAAGCAATTTGGGGATGTCAATCATTGTGATTGATTAAGCTTTACAGTGACGTCAATGTTGTTAATGACGGATAATGACTGATCAGAGTCAAAACTTCAAGTCGAATCAAACTGCTCTATCATCACCGGCATCACCATCATCGTCATCGTCCAATCAAATTGTTCCGATCAAAAGTTGAAGAGAGCGTGTATGATTAACCGGCACCAACAAATATCATCTTAGCCTAATTAATATTCATGAGTCAATTATTATAATAAATCATCA
Organism: Hirudo medicinalis; assembly: GCA_011800805.1. NCBI lineage: Eukaryota > Metazoa > Annelida > Clitellata > Hirudinida > Hirudinidae > Hirudo > Hirudo medicinalis. Next base: position 152,533 of record MPNW01000259.1, on the reverse strand, counting down.
TAATATAATCAAAATAATCGTGAGGCTCTTCAACAAGAGACTGGATCAACTGACTTGGCCTCGAGGACAAGTGCAACACAACCAGCTGCCAGTGGAGCTGCCGTGGACGTCCCCACAAAGTACTTGGTGCACTTTCCACCTGCATCCGTTGTCACCTAGATGGGTATGGCTTCATCATCACCATCACCATCATCATCCTCATGGTCACCATCGTAATTGTCATCATCCTCATCCTCATCATTAATGCCATCATCATCATCATCACCATCACCATCACCATCACCATCACCATCACCATCATCATCATCATCATCATCATCATCATCATTAATGCCATCATCATCGTCATCGTCATCGTCATCGTCATCGTCATCGTCATCGTCATCATCATCATCATCATCATTATAATCAGCCAGCTCACCACATGGGCAAAGTCTTTATCTAATGATTGTAGTCCACTGGCAAAGACCACAGCCATCGTGGAGGGGCATATCTCGCCAAACGAGGTGAAATTGCCGTTGCTGGCGATGCTCCCAACGGTCAAGGTGTATATGCTGGTGATGTAACCGTCACAGTTGCAGTCGTCACCTTCTCGTCCTCCGTTGCCCGTGGCCCAGACATATATCGAGCCCTTTCCACCGCGCCCCTAGATGGCAGGAACGCAATAATAATAATAATAATAATAACAATAACAGTAACAACAACAACAACAGCAACAACAACAACGACGTGACTCATCAGGGCAATTGTTGGCCCACCCGAGCTGTCCAGTTGTGCAGCAAATGCTAATTAGTTAATTACTTAACTCATCATCATCATCATCATCATCACCATCATAACCATTGTAATCATCACATCATCATTTCCATCACCGCCGTTCACCTTCTTGGCACCGTTCTCCAGGGCCTTTCGGGTGTACCTGTGCGGCCCGTCCATGACCGACCCGTTATCCTTGGGACCCCAAGAGGAGCTGTAGATGTCGACGTACTGGTTGTTGTAGAGGAGGGAACGTGACTCCAAAAGGTCGGTCACGACTCCATCCAGCATTCGGATTCCTACAATGGAGGCACTTCAATTTATTGGATGGGGATGTGTGTGATTAAGAGACAAATCTCTTATCGATAACTATTTGGAAATTAAGAATTATTATCAGCATATGCTATTATTAGAAACATTGAAATTATTAATATTATTATTATTGTTGTTGTTGATTTTATTATTACTTATCCAAATTGCAAATCTCGAGTCACCCTAATTATTCAATTGTTATTCATATTATTATTATTATTATTATTATTAATTATCAGTATTCAATGCCTAATCCTGTGCATATATTGTATCAATTATTTTATCGATTAATTGATTGCCAACTACTTACCTCCGATCCTCGCATTGAATGCCACTCCGACTCCGCACTTCGAGTTGTTGGCGAGGGCTGCAACTGCTCCTGCACACTTCGTACCGTGACTTTGGATGGGGGGAAAAATCATTCGTTTAAAGTTAGAATTTTTTCCAAATATCAATAAATGGGGGAAAAAATAACTTGAAACGAAACTCAAAAGTTCTAAATCAGACCTGGGAAATCTTGATTAAATGCAAAAATAAATAAATACAAGGTTCAAATCACTACTAAAAATAGATGACCTCATTCAGGGGTCAAAAATAAAACTGACCCAACATTTGAATATTCATTACCAAGGTAATCCAAATGAGCATTAACATAAATTACACTAAATTATTTGTGTACGGCAGTTCCTAATTAAAGTTCCCAGTTTGAACTCGACCCCTCGACCAAAGAAAATCAACCAAACTCAATTGAAAAATTGACTAAACTTCTGAAAAAAATCATTTCAAACTGAGAACAACTAAAACACCAAAGCCTCACAAATGTTAGTCCGACTTCTGTTTCGACGTTAAAAGCGCAACAAAAATTTAAAAACCAAATTGTCCACGACCACCACTACCTCGTCTACCGGGCTGTCCACGCAATCCCCCGGACGGTCCAAAAACCCTTAAATGACGAGCAAAAACAAACGAAAGTCCCAAAACTCTCTGCCATCTGATCGACCGAGGAACAAACTCCTCGGAAGCCAACTTAAAAACCTATTTTTTCAAAATTCGATTACCAAACGTCTCAAGTTTCATCCTGAAATCCTTCTATTGGACTGCGAGTTAAGATCTCCAAAAATAAAATATTTCTGTTGTTACTTTTGCCAAACATTGTTCAGCAATAGAATTGACCGGCATAAATCTTAAAATCCATTTGCGATAATTAACCAGATAACGAATACCAAAGTTGTAGAAATTAATAATAATAATGATAACGATGATGGTAATAATAATAATAATAATATTATAAATCATAACGATGTAATGAATTAAGATGCTTAACAAATTACAGTGAATTGTAACATTACAACATCACATGCTATTCACTGATCCAGAACATAAGAATGGCCATTACTTGTTTCCAGGGTCAACCATGTTTGGGGTCGGGTCGTTGAAGGGATCGTCGGGGTCGTTGAGGTCGGCACTGGCCTTTGGATCCTGAAGAGTTTAAATAACCGACCAATTAGCAAATGGCCGACAATAAAATTACTTATTATTAAAATTAATCATTAAATTATTTATTAATAAAATTTTCTGTCGTCATAAATATCGAATTACCAGGGGCAATGCAGAAATATTTCTGAACGAGTAAAGCATAAATAACAAATAAACAAATTATAGAAATAATGAGTACACCACCGCAACAACACAGATCCATTTTCAGATCTTTAGGAGTTTAATTGATAAAAACTGACTTAATTGATTCATTATCGATCGAGAGAGTCCTAACGTAGTTCAACTGCAGGTCGGGGTGCTTGTGGTCCACCCCGTCATCCACAATAGTGACCACTATCCCCTTTCCGCTGAACCCCTTCTTCCACNCTTAATTGATTCATTATCGATCGAGAGAGTCCTAACGTAGTTCAACTGCAGGTCGGGGTGCTTGTGGTCCACCCCGTCATCCACAATAGTGACCACTATCCCCTTTCCGCTGAACCCCTTCTTCCACACAGGGGCTACGTTCATGTCGTGACCTCCAAATCCCCCCGATTGACCCCTGTCGATCTGGAATTGAAGGAAATTAATTAATCAAATTACTGAACTTGACGACTTGGAATGAAACGGCTGGGAACACGAAATCCCTGAACATTCCACTATTGACAAATTGTTCTTAATATTACTAATTATTATTATCACTCATTTAAGTAAATGTGGTTCTTTCACACAGCACCATGAGCACAAAGGCAGAGCAAGCTGGAAGGTGAACAATCGACCAGTTTCACAATTGCTCATTGATGCATCGCGAGAGAACGCATGCCTCATCCATGCAATTCATCTCGAACACACGAGGTTCCCGTTATCGGCATTACCGATCGCATTGGAAACATTTCCGTTTATAAAAACAAGTCTGACAGGAAAAAATACGAAATAAAGAGCACAACGAGTCAACTTAACATAACTCAACTAGGCTTATTTTCAACCAAAACTCCAAATCCACCAACCAAGTACCACTGGTTCTTGAAGAGTGGGTCGTTAAACGCGAAGTCCCCCTCCTCCGGCAGGTGCCGAACCTCTTCCCTCTTCTGCCTCTGTAGTACCCTCTGCTGCTCGACCCGGGTGACCTTAGGGTCATTTATAATGGGATTGGCAAGCAGTTCAAGTCCAAGTCAGAATTATTTTAGTGAATTCACTAAATTTTTTTGTCACAAACTTGTGACAATCGATTAATCACGGTAAATTTTGTGACTTGGAGGAGTCAGCAAAGATATAATATTTCAAGTTATTTATTTACTCTGAACAGAATTTTATTTCTTAATAATCATCTGTGGAGGCATACGCTTTGTTCTTTTGTGTTATAAGTACACAAATTTGTGCTCAAGATCAAATGGTTTGTACCTTCAGTTTGTAGATTTAAAATTTAAAAAAATTTACATACAATTATGTCTTCATAAATTATCCCGTGTCTACTGACCCTTGGGTCTAGGGCCAGCTCGGCTGATAAATCTTCATCCGACCTTTTCGATCTGTCACTGATTTCATTGCTAACAAATTCATAAACACCTCCAAAGTGTTCCAACTGTAGAAGCAGACAAAAAATAATTAATCCAAACTTGTTTCTCAATTCAGAATAAATAATGGCAACATTTGGATTCAAGCTCAAAATGCTTTCAGAAATTCACCTAGAAATATTAAATCTCAGAACATTTTAAAGTTTAATTTATTATAAATAAATTGTGAAATAACTCGAATAATGCAAAAAAACCCTCAATTAATTAAAGGTAAATGTAACTATTATATGTTACAATAGATTTAAAACTGCAGTTCAGGAGTTCATCCAATTTTGCATGAACTTTTAACACAAGAAATGGACANCGAATAATGCAAAAAAACCCTCAATTAATTAAAGGTAAATGTAACTATTATATGTTACAATAGATTTAAAACTGCAGTTCAGGAGTTCATCCAATTTTGCATGAACTTTTAACACAAGAAATGGACAAAATTCATTAATACTCACATGGCTTAAAACTTTGAAGCCATATTTGGCGGCTATACTATTAGCCACTGCGGGATCCCCGACAATTTCGACTGCAAATACGTCCGTAAGTTTCGTTGCTTCACTGTATCTGGCGAGATATATGCCAAGACATATCGTTAAGATTAAACGAAGCCCTTTCGCGCGAATTAAATTATCCTCCATGAGAATACGTTCTTCCCTTGGTTGGTTTAAAAGTGTCCTGGTCTAACTTCAACAACTTATCAATTCGAATTTAAATCGATCGTCATCTCATTTCAGTTCTGTTATACCATCAGATCCAAACCAAAAATGTACTTTTGTGACGATAGATTCACGCTTCTTAGTAAACAAGAGGACTCATTATTGTCAAGGATGTCCCAAATTGCAGACCACCATATGAGTAGGCGCTGCATATAATTTAAGGTTAGCTGCAAATTCTTTCGAAATAAATTTTTAGCCAAAGTAAAAATTTTATATTGAATATTTACACTTGAAATGAAGTGCTCGTAATTCTACTTTTTTAAGTAATTATCCTAAAGTAGGGATAATTGGAACGAACGCAGAACCGTCATGTAAGAAGCATTTTTAGCAACAACTTAAACAAAATATAGAACAATTGTTCTAAAATTATAATTTAACTTTCTAATTACATGAATATTTTATAGCAATTCCCACTATTCTAATGGAATTTTGCCTCAGGTATTTACAAAAATATGAGCAATTATCAAGATAATTTATTTAAATATCTTAGTCCAGATATGAAATGTAACCAAATAACTGCCTAAAAAAAAAATTTAATATGCGATTACTTTGTTATTAACATATCATTAAATATTGAATATTATTAAGTTATACAAAAGTATAATAACTCCAAAAATAATATATGAAACTGCTGAGTTAACAGCGATAAAAAAAATGAGATTGCGCAGACGAATGGCGCTAGCTACCGTTTTCTGCCAACTTCAAAGTTTTCGACGATTTTCATGTTCTATCCCAATCTTGTCTATAAATTCAGACGTGACCCTGTTTAAAGCCGAAAAAGCGGTTTATTGTTCTGCTAGTGCACTAGGTGTTATCAGGTATTATGTTTGACTATCGATTTCTATTGCGTACCCTTGAATCACTCCGCGACAAAATTTGTCTTTTGTTAGACTGTGAACTCAGACAAACTCCAGTACAATCTTTTTAAATAGCTTTTTAATTACTAAAATTATCACTGACTTTGCTGTTTTGTGGTTTTCATCAAACGAATTTCAATTCAAACCGTTTAGAAACCACGGAATTCTAAGTTCTGGCATTTCCAATCTACCTTCGTTTCGATATCTGCAAGGTCCGGTCTTGAAACTGTCCTGACCTGCAATTAAAACAAATAGACCTAAAGAGTTAAATTGCTGATTAGAAAGTTCATTCCAGGTGAAAATCGAAGCTCAGAGAAGTAACTTTATCGTTAGTCGATATATTCAATTATATTATACATTCTAAATTAGGCAACAAACCGTAGCAAACACGTAGGCGGTTTAAAAAAGTACAGACGAGGGAGTCGTAAGAAGCAGAGAACTCAGTTTGAAAAAGTCTTGGTATCAAGATGAAGTCGCAAGCGATTGTCGCGTTGGCTGTTATTGTCATCTTATTTGGTATGTTGTATTTTTGAAACGTTGCTCTCCACTTAATAATAAAGGCATTCCTCCACACCGCTAGTGTTTAATAGTTATTGGATTTATGTAATGTATATAATATTGACAAATAAAGTTTTGTGATGCATTATCAAATGTTGTTAAAGGCATAGTCAAAATAAATGTTATTTTGCAATGTTTGATCAATTTTGTTAATATTTGTTATTCAAAAATTACCTTTTCTTGATATCACAGCAGACTCTGGAGCAGACTCTGATATTTACACTGCCAAAGAGGGAGACTCAATAAAACTAAACTGCACTGACACTAAGAATGTCAGCAACGCTTACAACTATTACTATTATGGCTTTATTATGTTTGTCGACCAGAACTTTAGCTCTAGCAAAATGCAGATATGGCCAAGAACTTATTACTACAATTCTGAATACTACTATTCCAGTGGAAGATTCAACTTTAGTTCAGATTCTTCAAGCCTAGCATTGTCCATTGAGAACCTGCAATTTGGAGATGCTGGGGCATACTCGTGCCAGTACAATTCACTAGATGTATCAATTCACATAGTCATAGTCATTGGTAAAGCATTAGATTATTCTATGTCTTCTTGAACTTGTATTTGATCTAAGAAAGTTCTTTTACAATAATTAAAATTAACTTTACCATAACGATAAAAAATGTATTGTATAAGCATTTTGTTTATGAGTATTCTTTTATTGTAATAAATTAAAATCGAAGTCACAATTTATTCGAATTTATCTGCAGGAAGAGAAGCGAATTTATTGATAGATAATACCGGAAAGCGCCACTCACTGTTGAGTGACAACAGCACCATATTGGAGTGTTCATTCAATATATCCTCCCATCCTTGGCCTAATGAAATTGGTATCGTTGATATTGAGGGAGCTATTGGATTAAATACCAGCATAGAGGGATTCACTGTGAGAAGGAAATTTGCTGTAATAAGCACAAGGTCAAGAAGTTTCACATGCAAGGTCAACCTTCCATTTGGAATCTATCTAGAATCTAAACCAGTGTCACTTGTTTTGAAAGGTAAACTCTTTTGATATACTAGGATTGTGAAATGAACAATAATGTTGGCATTATGTGTGCCAATCAAACTTTTGGTCAGATTTTTAGTTATTTATTACAATCATGTTGTCGACCAAAACTTCAGCTCTGGCAGAATGCAGATTTGGTCGAGATCTTACTATTAATATTCTGAATACTACTATTCCAGAAGAATATTCCAGTTCACTTTGGATTCTTCATACTTAGCTTTGTCAATTTGAAACCTGCAGTTTTATTTTGTTTATTATTAATGATTTGCAGATGTTAAACAAGAAGATGAAAATTATGTCGTCAGGCATGGTGATTCCTCCTTTCTTTTGTCCTGCTCCACCCTTCAGTCCTCCAATAAACAATGGAAATGGTTCAAGGAAAAGCTTTACTATGGGAACCAATTGAGCTTTCCCATTGTCAATTGTGTTATTAAAAATT
>MPNW01000259.1:81768-138634 GCA_011800805.1 Hirudo medicinalis | reverse complement strand
TCAATCAAACAAGCCATCACTTTTTAGAGGATGTCAGTACTCAAGTTTATACTTTTCTCAGGTTCACTAACATCACCTTTGAGGCTACTGGATCATACTTTTGCATAGATGATCTCTTCACAGTGCAGAAGGTCTTCAATGTCATAGTTATGGGTATGTAGAAATTAAGAAAGATTATTTATTCCAAGTTATGAAATATATAATCGGAATAATAAATAATATTTAAAATAGTGATTAATTACAAATAACTTGATCTAAGAGTTAGTCTAAATGACAAAATAGAACAATCATTTCTAGAGACTTTTTTGTAGTAGGGATTTAGAAGATTTTCAAGTTTTGCTATGTTATTACAATAATTATTGTGAACATAACAATATTCTTAAATTAAATTAAGCAATCACAATATATCATCATAATATAATACCTTCAAATTTTGCACTCATGTAGATGGAACACTTAGCAACATGACAATCAATGGTCAACTGATTGAGAACAACAGTACATTCGAAATAAAAAGGGGCAGCACGGCCATTATTACATGCTCCATTTTGGTGGCATCCAATGAGGATGAAGAAGGGAGATACCACCCAAAACTGATAGTTGAGGGTGCACATTACGTAAATCATACAGTGAATGGTATATATCTGGTCTACACCTATGAAACAATCATCAACCAATCTGCATCCTTCAACTGTTTTGTTGAAATTGCAAACGATTATCAAATCATTGGAAATTTCAGCAACTATACAATAAATGTCGATGTGTTTTGTAAGTTTAACAATATTTCAATTACATTAATTTTCAAACTTATATAGTTTATAATTATTTAACAAATGAAAAAAACCAAAAGACTGTCCAGAGAAACTGGAAATATCTTCAGAAATGGAGAATGGCACTTTAGAACGTGGTACCATTTTGAGTTGCAAGACATCAGCCATTCCTGCTGCAAATGTTACCTGGGGTGCTGCAAATAAAGTTCTGAAACTAGAAGCAGGACCAAACTATGCTGATCTAAGGATCTACGAAAAGATGGTCTACACCTGTCAGTCTGAACCAACTTTCCACTCAGTCCTTGGTACTTGTCAGTCTTTGGTGACATCCTTCGAACCGGAACAAGGTAATTTTTGTCAAAGTCTAGCTGTAAGAAAGTTCAAAAAACACAAAAAAGACAGTGTTCAAGAAATTATAATTCCTTGAAAGAACTACCATTACAGATAGAAGTAATTACTAACTAATGCTTATATTTCTTCTAACATTAGAAATACATTACTATTATTACTTAAATTCTTCATATAAAATAGTTATTTCTTTGCTATAAATTCGCAGTAATACCTCGACAATACGTGGAAATCCCAAGATTTGTCCACCTTGGAGGATTTGTGACCCTCCAATGCACCACTCTCCACCACAAGAACAACAATTGGAAGTGGATCAGCAATTGGAATCCAAACTCCAACTCAATTTGGGATCCACTGGTTGACTGCCTGCTAGAGGAGAATGTGGAATGTTCTAACATTTCCAAATCTCTTAGATTCCAAGACTATAGTTTTTCCTCAGAAACGCAATTAAGCATGCTTGCTGCTGATATTGAAGACACATGCAATTACACCTGTTTTGATAGTCTGCGAACTGTCACAAAGACATTCAAAGTTGATGTCTATGGTGGGTTGAAATAGTAATTATTGATAAACGCTATCTTCTATTTTCAATTATATGTTGATAGCCTGTCTTTTAATATAATTTTTGTCATTTGTTGAAGTTGCAAACTAAGAACCATGTAATCAGGGCTTAATGTATAATCATTATATATAATGTTTAAGCATTATGTGTAATGAAAAATATGCAAGGAATACAAATTTTTCTCAATGGTAGATGCTAAAAAAATTAATGTTATAATTTTGCTCAAAATGGTTACTTTTTTTGCCAGTTTGTCCTTCTAAACTGGTGATTTCAAAGAAAAACGTGAAAGGGGAAACAGAACTGACATGCAGTGTAACTTCAAACCCAGCTGTCAATGTTACTTGGACTCTTAACAATGACCCCAAACCATTGACTGTTGGTCTGAACTCAGTCAAGCTTGTTGTGACTCAGAATGGATCTTACAGATGTTTTGTTCCTCAAACATCTCACTTCTTCCTTGGGAAGTGTGGAGAGCTGTCTTTCATAGAGATAATCGAGAGTTACCCCAAAAAATAGCTGATTTGAAAATCAGTGGACAAATATTTGGATGCTTTTACCAACTCTTTGTTTGTTATCAGAAATTTGTTTTCCTTACTATTCGAAAGTGTCCTTGAAAATTTTAAGATCATATTCTTATTTTTGAATTTTGTATCTGCAATTTTGAAATTATTGATAAGTAAGTTGAGGTGGTATAGGGCATGATGGGCGTCTGGTCGTTGGTCTGAGCTGACGTTTTAGCCGCATGTCTTCCTTGTGGGAAAGTTTTGCTTTTCACATACAAAATATAAAGTATTTTGCTTTTAATTATTAATAATTTGAAAGTCATTGTAAGAAATGTCAGACGGCAAGAGTTTGTATATCTAGGTCGTGTGTGAAAATGTCTAAGAGTTTGAACGCTAATAGTACGGCTATTACAGAAAACGCGATAACGATCGAGAATTAAAGAATTTCGTTTGGTGAGATTCGATTCTCTGCTTCACAACAATTGCCATGGAGATATACTTTGAGAATTGACTGCATAGACGTGAAACTTGTTCGGATCTGAGTATACATCAGATTTTTAGAAGCCATTTTTCAAAGCCTCTTATACAATTTATAAGTACTTTTTAATTTTGTTTCCAATAAATCTGAGATTTTTTGAATGATTGAACTCATGGAAGATAATATCAAGCCAAAGGGCTTTTGCCAAGAATCAAAAAGCTTTTTTTGAATATTTTCCGCTACAATAGCGCACAAACCATTGTCGAAAGATATCGATTTACTTGTTAACTCCAATTACTTGTTCCTGATAATTAAAGTTCATTTCAGTTAATTATTTATAATTCATTTTAAATTAATATAAGTATAAAATCGCATGAGAATAACTGCTGGCTTACAAAGGGAAAGATCAAATTCCGTTTGGTCACACCCACCACCATTCCAAGCTCCTCCTACTAGGACATGGATTTATATGTAAGTCTGTCTTGTTGTCCTGTTTGAAAAAAACTATTCTTGGTGCTAGCAATATAAGGTTAGACAATCCACATATTAGGTTGGATGGAGTCTATTCGTGGATGTTTGATGTCAACGACGATGATGATGACAGCAATGATAGGTTTGTCTTGGAAAGATACAATAATTATTACTTTTATTGCAAATATTTATGTCCCTAATGTAATTATATAAATTAATAATTATTAATAGAATTCACATTAGAATGTATCTAAAAGGCCATTTGTGAAATCAATGTTCGTAATGTATTGAATGGCTTCTATCATGCCATCTTTGCAATTATCTTTGCAGTGTCGTCTGTTTCATCTGAGGAGACCCTAGATTCTGTCGTCATAAAGGGGGGCACAGCCCATCTGTGGTGTCACTTCCAAGCCCCGAACTCATCCTGGTACGTACCCCAAAGGAAGATGATCTACTCTAAATTCAGGCCTGCAATCGCCCAGGATGTTCTCATTTGGGCAGGGCCGCAAGTACCTTCCAATGACAGCAACCGAAGGCTAAGAATGAGGTACATCTTGAATGATTTGTCAGTCAATGTAACGAGGGTTCACTACAACGATGCCGGGACATACAGTTGTGTCGATGAAGACAACAGGATTATTCTGTCGCACAATCTGATTGTTACCGGTGAGTTTGAAATAATTTCGTTTGCAATTTTAGGAATTTGATGACACTAGATGGACTACGAAAATTTGAATATTACAAGTAATCGGTTTTATTAATTTTTATTATTGAATTAATATATAATAATATAGATAACAATATTTTAAATATTATTAATAATTTGCCATAACTAATTATGCACAACAATAAAAAACAGACTTTTTTTTTATTTCTTCCAGCTTTCTTTTTCTGAGAAACATTTTTTAAATATTTTTTTAAATAACAAACCATATAAACAATAAATAGTTTTAGAAACTGAATCGATTCTTTAAAAAAGAGATAAATGGTCCCCATCCATCAAATTATGTCTCAAATTACAGAATAATGGGCGTATACACGATTTCAAAAGCTGTGGATATTCGATCCTCATGCCTGTAAATCAAAGTTTCTGACTAATTTTGGTTAAAATGTAAATAATTGTCGCATAAAGCAATTAAAATAACATAAATGTTATTTAAATAATTGTAATGTTTATGTTGTTTCATTTTATATTATTCACTCGGAAGAAATGGACCACAAGATATATCGATAATTGAATTTAATTAATTACTGAATTTCCAAGCCTCAGATAAAACTAATCACGAGATTTAAAGCAACTTATGAAATCGATAACTAAAAACACCAAAAATTGACCCCATTTTGCAGGGGGTACAATCTCTTTAGAGAAGTCATTCGAATCATACGACAAAGAAGATGGCCAGTATTACCTGGTACCGGGGGGTGCCAGGGTCTTCCTCATTTGTTCCCTCGATCTTTCTTCGACTCCGTGGGATGATCAATACCCCAGCCTCTCATTAGACGGTGTGGCCTTTTCTAGCCGCAGACGATATGGTAACACGCTATCCTATACGTTTGTCACGTATGCCTCGAAGTCCAAGGAATTCACATGCAATGCCCGCTTCCCAGGCAGTGATTGGTCACCTCTAAGGCCAGCGAAGGTCACCATCGTGATAGATGGTAGGGAAGTATTTGGCAATTGTTTGATATATCTAGTAATTTTTTGAGGTAAAGAGCCTGTGAGAAATTAACGAATCCATTTATTAATTGAGTGACTATGACACGGAATGGGAAATGTTTGTTATAGTTGTAATCAGACAAATATTCGATGTATTTCAAAATCTTATTATAACATGATATTTAACTTCAATTTTACAATGTTTAAAATATAATTTTAATTATTTTAGTTTTCAAATAAAAGAAAAACAACAAAGTTCTAAACCATCTTTTACCTCTCTTAGATACCCAATCGCAGGCCGACTATCAGAGCCACGTGATCAAGTATGCGGCCAATCAGGGCGAACCTCTCGTCCTGTCCTGCGTCTCGGCGTTCGATTCCAACGACAACTGGAAATGGTACAAGAACGTGGACCTTGACTCCCAGGACATCGCAATTCCAATCGTCGACTGCCACATGATACAGGAAGGTAGATGCGAGAACCTTACCACCTCAGTTCAACTGGAAGACTACAGCACCAGGCTGTATAGTCTACTCGTCTTTCCAGCTCTGGACTACGCCTCGTCCGGGAAATATTCTTGTATAGATAGCCTCTCGACAGTACAGAAGTCGTTCGAAATTATAGTGCTAGGTAAAGAATCTTTCTGTATTCTATAAGTAGCTATACTCCACTCGCGATGAAGGCTGTTTGCATAAGGAGAATGTTCGATTGAAAGGTGTCGTTTTCAAATCTTGACTGGACACAATTGTCATTAATTAATTTCTTCATTGCTATTAACTATTGCCAAATTTAATATTTACATCATCATAATAACTTAAATTGTATTATGCAAAAATTATTACCATGACCTTCCCCTTTTCCATACCCAGACAATACACCACCTGAAGTTAAGGTCGACGGCAGACCAGTGGATAATGACTCGATCTTAGAGTTCAGAAAAAACCAGTGGGTCTACATCTCATGCGGACTCAAATTCTTCATAAGTTCGGGGCTCGATTCTAGACTCAAGCTGGTTGTCACAGAGGCCACTCTGTACAATACCTCAAGGGATGGGCTCACTTACATTTACAGGGTTCTCATGCTTAGGTCAAGATCCTATGAGTGCCACGTAGAATTGTCGACCGGTTTCCAGTTCTACGGAGAAAGGGCCAATTTTACTTTCTTTGCCAACGCTTTTTGTGAGTTTCAGTTTTTTTTTAGCATGGAGATTCACATATGTATTTATTACGATTATAAGTGATGAGGTTAACATCCCAACTTAACAATTTCATATTTGGCGAAGTAACGTCTTAATAATAAACAAGAATTTGTCATTTCACGTATTAATTAATACATTTAATGATTTAATAGTATTGGAATCCAAACCAACATTCATCTATAAGTTGGTATTCTGGTTTTCCTTAAGACTGTCCCGACAGCCTGAAAATTACCGGCAATCTAACTCGAAACTCCATCCAAAGAGGAGGCATTCTGAACTGCGTCGCGTCGGCAGAACCGCCGGTCAATGTGACATGGGAGGCCCGTACCACTATCATCAACCATTTCATCACTGGCCCCAATTTTGCCAGCCTCATGGTGCAAGATATTGGCGATTATAGGTGCAGAACCGAGAGAGCCAGCCACACGATACTGGGCATCTGTTCAATGCAGTATGCGACCATTCGCATAGATCAAGGTCATTTGAATGTGATTCAAAATGTTATATGCCATTTAAAATGGCAAGCGAATTAATTTAGGGCAAAATCGATTTCTTAGAATGAGTTGAGTTTTGGACATAACATTTCTGTAACTAGATGTGTCATAGTACAATGTCCCGAAGGCTTCCATAAGATGACTAGATATAAACTCAGATGGTATAATCCTGCATAAAGCCACCTGTGAATTTGAAACTTGTATCTAGCCGAATATAATTTCCTAAGCCTTAAAATTAAATTAAACCATAAGTAGGAAATTTGAAAGAGTAATTTCCCTTCAGTGCAATCCATCCCGAGGTCAAGAGTGGTCAAAATCGGAGCCCTCCGTGGCAAGTCCTTCACCATCAAGTGCAGTTCCCATCACCTCCGCAATACCAACTGGAAGTGGTTTCGAAACTGGAAGCAGCCTCCCTTGTTTTTCAACCTGCCGATAGTCGACTGCGTCCTCCACGAGGCAGTGGAATGTTCCAACGTCTCCACATTTTATCCAGTCAGTGACTACAGTACTGCCTCCCTCTCTCAGCTGGTCTTTCACAGAGCCACCATGACTCATGCCGGCAACTACACCTGCGTTGATAGCCTCAGAAGCGTCGAGAAAACATATGAAATTCAAGTTCTGGGTAGGGAATAGCTTTCGAGAATTTCGTCATAACATGTCAGGGTAGATATCTATATAAATATAACCCGCCATCCACGATACACATTTGAATTGAGCTCTCTGTTGCATTTTTGCCTACAAAACCCTATCAACCAACAGAATGTCCAGGCGTCATGACGGTATCGAAACTGAACTGGGAGAGGCCATACGGACAGGGGAAAGAACTCATGTGCAGTGTCACTGCCGAGCCGCCCATGAACGTCACCTGGTCCTTCAGGAACCAAAGCCGGGTTTCTATCAGCGGTTGGAACAGCGCCAGGATGCCTGTTTTCCAGAGTGGAATCTATGAGTGCACTGTCGATGTGGACCACCAGGGGGTTTTAGGTAGCTGTGGCTCCCTCTTTTCAAGGGTTCAGGTTGAGGACAACCATGATGACGAACACCATGGTTGGTTCAATCAATTATTCGGTTAATAGATCAAAATGATCGGCGGAATGTATACCAAAGCATATCGATTTCATCCTCATGTTCGCGTTTTATTTTTGACGCATTTTGTTGTTGATTTAGCATAGCATCTGACCTTTATTCACATGGCTGTTAATGGACGTTAATTAACCACCACTAACACCATCTTTATTCATATCGCACATAAATCTCCCTCTGTGATTTAAGGCAGCTTCACGTCCTCAAATTTTTATAATCTTAAACTTTAGCGCTATTTTTTCTATTTTACAGTAATAGAAGACCGAAGGTAACAAAATGAGACCCACTCACGAACGGTCCTTTCGACTAAGTATTTCTCATTCGGACTTCGAAGCACTTGTTTACTTCTAATTAATTTATGTCTTGCTCCGTTTTTGATATTTTTAAAAGCTTAGTTAAAATTAGTTAAGTGAGTTAAAATTGCTACAGCTACTCGTAACTGCAATGACTTCCACTAAATCATTGATCCGGATGCGAATAACTAACCGGAACCACACGATTACCAAATCCTCACACACGAATCTTAGGTATTTTTTATTAAGCCAGGCCGTCCTTGTCACCATAATTGCCCTTGAAGAGAATGGTAGACGAAATATGAAATGAAATCAATAAACTAAACACATCTTAACCGTGTCAAGATTCGTATTCTCACAGCTACGAAATGAGCATGGAAATTTCCCACATAACAGAGATATTGAATCACCAGAGTCTGGCAAAGAATGCCAACGCCCCATCCCTGCCTCAGATGAGACGCCGCCGTGAGTTAAAATAAATACGCGAGGCTGGTAAATCTAATTGCCACTAACTTTGGCGCGACGTTCTAAAAAAAAAAAAGAAGAATGAAATTAACAGAAAATTTAAAAAAATAAAGAAATTAAAAATCTCAGCAGATCAAGCACAATATTTTTAAAGACGTGAAAAATTCCTAATTGTTAAATAAAAAAGAAAAAACGCCAACCAACGTGACAATTGAGAGATTGAAAAAAAAAAAAAGATTATCCAATTTACAATCTAAAGATTTCAACATACAACTCGAACCTATCTCCATCTCTTGCTATAAATGCACATAAAACAGTAGCTACAATTTGTCGCAGTGCGAAATAAATCCAGGTTTATTCCATTTTTAAGCTTTTATTTTACAATTATTCTCAACAGAAAAAATCAGCTAAAATCATAAAACCTTCACTTCCACGTCAATTCCTAGTAGCCGTGCCAAAGTTGCACTATAAAATCAGGATGTTTTCACCCCCATTTTAACATTCTGCAGATAAGATGAAGCAGCAGAAACAATGAGTCAGAAAATCTTAAAAGTCCCAGATTCAAATCAAGTCAGACAGCCAGACACCCAACCGATATGCAATATGAAACTGAAACCATATATTCACAAGAAAACGCCCCAGGGACATTGCTCGGCCACCGACAAAAATTTAAACAAATGCAAGCATTGCAAGAGGGATCAGCCTCCTGGGTATCATGCTTTGTTGGTGGTATGTTTCATGGAGGTGGAAATCCAGTAGGATCAAAGAATATATTCTGCATTAAAAGAAAACTTAAAGCCACTTAAAGAGACAATCATTGTGCTCTGAATGTTATTGATCTAATTATCACATTCTGAATGTTAATGATCTAATCATAACATAGTGAATGCTAAAGAATCAACCAAAAGTTCCGTTATAATCCTAGGATTCTGGTGAGACCGGTGGCAGTGGACAGAATACCGGTCGAATTCAAAATGAATGAAACGTTCGTTCGAAATTGCGATTTTCGACGGAGGGCACTTAAAAAAGGAAACAAAAAAAATAGAATAAAATAAAAACCCACGACGAAGTGATTTTAATCCGTCGGAAAATGTTCACGAATCAGTCCCTTAAATCTACAGCGTCGACCGACCGAACGATCGATCGTCCGAGGATGAAAATAACCGAGAGCAAGAGCGAAATCGTCGAGCGAGCCGAGAGGAAAATTCTCAGTACTTCTCGTTGTTCTGGTAGACCGTGTGGTGGTGATGGAGGTGCACCTGGTGGTGATTGGAAGTGGTGAGAGATTTGGAAGCTTTGAGGGGTATGTTCTTGGGCTCCTCGGGCGAACGAGGGGCAAGTTCGGGCTGCTGATGCTGATGGTGAACCTGAGCGCTGAGATCCTCGGAGATGGATTCCGGTCTGAGAGGGGCGACACCGTTCATCTCCACGGAAGAGCTACAATGAAATGTCAATTTCGATGGATGTTTGTAACAAACACCTTCCCATTGATGTATTATAATAATAATTAATATTATTATTCCAATATAATTATTAATTTAGTTGTGTTAATTTACACATAATTATTTTTTAAGTAAGAAATCGAAATAAACAACCAGAATATTTCCAAATTAATAAACAGAACAAATAATAATAATAATAATAATAATAATAATAATAATAATAACAATGATGATGATAATAATAATAATAATAATAATAATAATAATAATAATAATAATAATAATAATAATAATTTGGATCTATTAAATGCAACATTGCCAATCAAGAAATGTCTGTTTTTCAGTTACAAGGCAACATATCCTCGAAACCTCATTGGCAAATCTTCGTTGGTGGATTTCTGTTCTGTGGGAGGAGACTTAACCCTCACGACATCACCCTCATTGGCCGAAGGAGATTGGTGGGCGGGAGAGGAGGAGGCATGAGTGCCATCAACGATCTGATCGTCATAAATTCTGTACCTGCAATCAGAATCGCAGACGTTAAAATAATAATATCGCCTTTAAATAATGATATCCCAAAACAATAATTAATCGCCACTAATATCACCACTAATTTGATGAAAAGTAATAAAAAAAAAAATGATGACCTGAAACCATTCTCATCCTCGTAGTCGTGGTTTTCGTCGTCGCTGTCTTCGTCCGGAACGACATAAACCACCTCCAGTTCGATCTCTCCATGCTGAGAAAATCAGATCAACTTCCACATTCAATTATTCATTAACTCGTGATCAATTAGAAATTCTTCCGAGTTACATTTGCCAGTCAAATACGAAAAGAATCTGCTCGAAATCCTTTTGCAAGCACAGGTGGGCTGATTAATTTCTCATAAAAAAAATCTGGAATCATCTTTCACCCTCAGCAAAAACCAGCTAAGACAATGAATTATCACCATTGTCTTCATCATCACCATAAACAATGAAATCATCATCATCATCATCATCACCATCACCTGCTGAGACAAAATGTGAACGGCCTCTGCATGTTTCGAACTCCTGAGATCGATTCCGTTGACCGAGAGGATCGCATCCCCGATGTACAACTGCTGGCACCTGTGGGCAGGTTGGTTCGGGTGGATCTCCGAGATCAGGATGGGCACCCCGTGCTCCTTGCCCCCCTGCGTGGTTGGGGCGCAATTTGTCGATTAATTGATAACAAATGTAAGTAAAAATGATAAATGATTTTTAATTAGTTCCCAGTGCTTAAGTAAGCATTCTGCTTTATACGGGTTGACGGCGATTCATCATAATGTAAACAACTCATTATCATAATACCCAGAATCACCCAGAATCCCAAACACAAAAATCACATAGGCCTGATCATTAATGACAATGGTTATGATATTATGATTATAATTTATTCACTCACTGTGATTGACATCCCAAGCCCCTCCTCTGGTGACTTGAATAGCCTCACCAGTCTGATGTCCCCAATTCCTTGTCTCCTTCTCAGTGCATGGTAGTCCTGTAAATAAACTCATTGAATATTCATAGCTCTATGTTGTCACCAAACTAACTGTTGCTCTGACGACCAATCAATCAATAATTCTTCATCACCGTCATGAACATCTGCATCATCATCATCATCATCATCAGCATCAGCATCATCAACATCTGCATCACAGTCATCATTGTCATCATTATCCAAAAAACCAAAAAACAAAACTCACGTGGCCCACCGGCAGTGGGCACTTCTGCTGCTTGGTGGAGCGACCCCTGCAAGCCCTGATGACCGTCTTGTGTCTGTGGAGGTGGATCTCGGCCTCGAGCTGGTTCCAAAGTTTGTCATGCTCCGAGCCCTTCATGTCCCGACCCAGGAGTTGAATCTGCTGGATCCTAGTTGGGTGGTTTCGAGTCATCGAGTGGATGGTGAGTTGGTGTGATAGAACAAACGGTCGACTTAACGAGTTGCTAGGCCTTCTTATTTTCGAAGTCTCACTATCACCACTGTCGTCTCTTCATCATCAACGTCACACTCATATTCACCTCGTTATTCATCATCACATATATTATTCCTCAACACCACCATCACAACCACTATCACAACCACCATTCTTATTGCCATCATCTCATACCTTCCAGCCAGCTCTTTATCTAGGTACTTGGCAGCCAATCGAGCCCCATAAACTTCACCCTGTAGGGCGATGATGTACTGCTTGAGGTCAATGTTCTCCTTCCTCAATTCCTTCAACTCAGCTTCGCAAAGAGCCCCACTCATCTGAGCAGATTTGTCCTTCTCTACTTTTTCCTCCTGGAAGTGATGATGATGATGAGGAGGAGGATGACAGTGGTGGCACCGGCACCGACGATGATGATGGTTGAAAACATGCATGTGAAGTTAACATGAGGTGAATTATGCAACAAATTTCCTGATGGAAATCACAGCTCGAAAATGTGCTCAGCTCAGATGCTGAATGAGAAGTTCTCATAAAAAATTTGAGCAGTTTGGAAAAGTTATTAGCTGAGATTAGAATATGATTCACGACAAGCTAAAACTAGCGGAGAATGGGAGAAACTCACGAGTTCTTTCCTAATTTTCTGCGATTCTTCAGAGCTTGAGGTTGTGCCCTCCAGCTTCATTTGGCAAGAATGGAGTTGATCAATGACTTTCTGCAATTCTTCTTCTAAAACCATTTTCTTGGCCCTTTCTTCTGTCAGGTCACTTTTTAAATCCAGTAGCTGAGCCTAATGTTAAAATGCAAAGAATTGTTCATAATTCTTTTCATCAGAAAGTCAAAACTTTAAAGTGAATGGCCAAAAATATATTTTTTAAAATATCTCAATTAACGAAAATTGATAATCTAATTCAGAACATTGAACAATGACATCCACTTCTTTAGCAACTTCTTCATATGTTCCTAAAACCTCATTGCGAACCTCCCAACTACACAACCCACCTCGAGTTTTGCATTGGACTGGAAAATAGTTTGTGCTTTGTGGCTCAGCTGAGCAAAAGCTGCACTTAGAGAAGTCATTTTGTGCCTTCCTTCGTACATTAAGTCGCTTTGGTCAGGATCTATGTCTCCAAGCAGCAGATCCAAATCCACAAAGGATTTGTCGAACTCTTTCTCCAAGATATCCAGCCACCGAAACGATAAAGACACGGTAGAAGCCATGGAGCCAAAATAAAAATTATCTCAAGACGTTAGCTGTTCGTCAGCTTTGTAAACATTGACTTAATACATGTACGTAGGAATGTAACAGGTGAAATCACTTTTATTTTCCTCAAATATTTTGTAAATTTCAAATAATTTTTGTTTACATTTGTTTGATTAGATGTTGAAACGAGGATATCGATCGCAAGCAATTGCATCATCCAATCCATAAAGAAGGCATTTCTTAACCTTTTTCTGGAATAAACTCAACTCGCCATCATGGAAAACAGGTTTATTTAACGGGCGTTAAGTTATACCAATTTAAATTATCACCTGCATGTTCACATTTTTATTAATTCAAATTATTTTTCTATTGAGAAAAATGGAGACCATCCATCCGTTAACCAATAGTTTATCCTCTGAGTGCCAAGAAGTTTATTGTCATCTTTAGATGTCTGTAAAAGGGGTTTGCTCCTGCGACAAGATCTGACCTCTTTTTTACTTGTCAGTTTGTTGCAATTCTGAGAAAAATGACAATGGCGATGACGATGTTTAGACTCTTTCGATCCGATTTCTGTATTTCCGTAGATGCGGGCATGTGGAACATCATCTTGTCTTTCGCCATGATACTTGCTTTTGTGAACTTTCTGCTCTGTGAAATCAACCAGCTTTAGACGCCTGCTCCATTTGCTTTCCATCGCCAAAGTCTTTTTCAGTGTATTTTGTAGGCTTTGAAATTCTTCGGTCGTTAACATGAGTTTAAACTTTATCTTCGGCAAAACTGGGCATTCTCGAAGATTCTTCTCCCTGGGCTTTTCGTCAGGGTGTTCGGTCTGATTATTCACTCCATCTTCCGAAGTTTGTCGCCTGTGAACTTGGTCGACAAATTGTTCTTGAAAAGAATTATTTCCTTTGGTATTATTGATGTTGTTATTATCATTTGATTCAGAACTTTGTAGGTTCAGTCCCGTTTTACCATTTAAGCTAGAATTGGCATTTGCTTTGTCTTCAACGGACTTTCCTAGATTCTCTTGGCTTGGCTTATTGTACTGATTCGCGTCCAAGCGAATTCGTGTCACGCTATAGTTCATCCAATTAGATTCATTAACCTGTTGTCTGGGTGTCAAATTGACTTGGGCATACTCGTCTTTGAATTCTTTCGAAACTGTATGTTTGGTGAACTGTTCCTCTAAAACATCGTTGATAGGTTGAGAAAGGCGCGGGTTACTAACAACTTGGTGTATCGTATGCTGAAGATTGTCCTGGAATTTGTTCATTCGTGTTCTAACTGATCTAAAAGATTCTTTTCTGTCTGGAATGAGCCGAAAATGAACTTCGGACCTACTGCTACCTGTAAGAATTACTCGCTCTTCCCGTTCTTTCATCGGTAGTGGATTGGTTTTAAGAGATTTTCTTTGTTTCGATAAGTGATTTATGAAACTCTCGCTTAACCCAAGGCCACATTTCGTCTTGTGATCCTGGGAAAAGTAACCGTTACAGCCTTCCGATGTAGAAGCTCTGAGGTTCGTAACCTTGTGGATTCTCACTGAAGTTTCCATCTGTTTCATGTCTACAAAACAAAACTCTACCAATTTGAAACGTGCGATATTCTTGTAGTTATTGTAGTAGTCTAAATGATTCTTTATTCAAGCGAGAATATATCTACTGAACAATAAGTGTTTCTGTGTTATCTTATTTTAATTAGTAACTTCGAAAATAACAACGATGGTGATAATGATAAAGATAGTTTGCATAACGAGATGAATTGATCAGTTAATATTTGCGTGTTGTTTATTGGACTGCGTAATTACGTCCAGTGATAATAAAAAAGAATTTCACAATAATTAATACTTGTTTGTTTAGCGTCAGAAAACACTTTGCAACTTTGAATTAAATGTTTATATTGTGCAATTTTCAAATAAAAATTCGTCGACATCAAACAGTACATCCCTTCTGTATAATTAAGTAGGCGGAGTTAATTTAAAATCACCGAAAAAAGTAAACATGTTTCGCCAGTTTCTTTCGGGATACAACGGTAACAAGTTTACTAAGCGCAATATCGCTCCATCGTTGATATTTTAAACAAATAACCCACAAAATATTACTGCTCGATCCTGAAGAATAGACACATAGATTACAGAGCCTGTACACCAACGATACAAAGAACTGTTATTATTCTACAGAGCACTATTTTCAGTAAGGTGGACCAAGCGCTTAAACTTATTCTCATTGAATCCATCTTGGAAAAATCTAACGTGACTAAAAAACGCTCAAACAGCACAACACACCAGACCGACAACAAATTGACATTAATTGGCGAGCAAGGGAAATGCGCGAACGCAACTCCCCACTATCAAAAATAATGCGCCCGAGTTACCCGCATTTGGGGTAATCGCAGGATTTAGCCAACCCCAGGTGCAATGGGTCAGCCTCCCCCTGGGAGAACCGCCTTCCTGATCACGGTGTCTCCTACGCCAGGTAAGTTTGGCCGATGCTGTTTCGGCTCCTCCTTATTCTCTTGAGATTGTTTTAGCGGTGGTGTTTCTTAGAGAAATTGTTATTTCTGTTAAAATGATGCTAGATTTAAATTTTATAAATTAATTCACAGCAAATACATTAATTACGATTTAATAATAATTTATTCTTTCGGGTTATTTCCACTTGAGAAATAATCTCGCTAGGTGGTATCTTTGACATGCTTATAACTAATATCAATCAGAGTTCACAAGTATTTGCAAAAAAAATAAATTTATTTATTAAAAATATATTGAGAAATGCATGTTTGAAAATATGTCAATTAAATACGTTGCTTACATGCAACAGGTTCGGCGCTCGAAAGATATTTATTCTTTATTGTTTACGCTATGTCGCATGTCTCAAAATCTTACTGCCTTGACGGCCGGACTCGTCGTTGTGGGGTTCGCTAGTATCGGTGCGTGACTTCGGTTTGCAATGGTTTGGTGGCTCCTGATTTAAGTTTCTGAATGTTTTGATCTGTTTGAGAAAATGTTGGATGTAAACTTCAGAAGCTCAAGTCTAAGCAGCGTGGGGCCCGACTGTAATTTGGGTGAATCCGCGGAGCTAGTTTTAAAAAATGGACCTTAAACAAACAGTTTAAATCGAAAGGGATAATACTTAACAAACAAAAACGGAAAATCGTGTTGTTGGAATTATTTTAAAACAAACTTTGAATAAAACTTTGATTAAAACACCTTAAAATATGTAATTGTACAACTTTTAAGCGATTTTAATCTCGCACAGCGCGGATGAACTTGATATTGTTTTTGCAGACATCGTTTCTTTTTTAGCTCGGATTATTTCATATTTTATGACCATTGTTAAGGTGGGTGTGGTCTTTGCACGGCACTATTGCAAAAAATATCGCAAAAAAGCCCACAAATTAAATCCAATCAAATAATGCTGAACGGCTAAATAATTAAAATATTAAAAATCAAAAGGAATTTTCAACTACCAACTTTACGCACACACGTGCCATGACATGGACATGACGCGTCAGAACAACTCGCCAGAGGGCCATATCGCATAAATCAACCGTACCACCTTAGGGAAAATCACCACCTAATAAACATCAATCCATCAATCTTTCATCGCCCCAACCAGCAACCAAAATTTCGGCCAAACTTTCAATCGACCGTCGAAAAACACCTCGACTAGTGTGGACGATGGCTGGCTTATTGGTCGAGAATGGCTAAAGCCTCATACTTACTTGGCACCGGAGACACCGTGATCATGAAGGCGGTTCTCCCGGGTGGAGGCCTGCCCATTGCACCGTGGGTAGGCTGAAACCCGCGATTACCCGTAATTGGGGTAACTCGGGCGCGTAATTTCTGATAGTGGGGAGTTGCGTTCGCGCTTTTCCCTATGGTACGTAAATAAGGTTAAGGTTCTTTGCATCTGCGCGATTTATGCGGTCTGGGTTCTGGACGGCTTTGGCTGAGCATATCAACAGTAGCTTCAGTGTGTTGACCGGGGTGAAATTCGAAACCAATTACTCGAAGATGATTTATTATGGCGCTATATAAATGAACAATCTATAAGTAGATGGTAATGAACGTAATTAATAAAATTTCCCTTTCCTAAGCTATGGATAAGATTTTATTTAACGATTCTAGCTTCAAGTTCAGTCTATGCTCCATTTAACAATAGCTTTTCGTACAAACTCTTTTTGTCAGAACACAAATTCTGCTGGATCAAGAATAATTCTGCTTTGGTTTAGAAAAACAATATTACATTCAGATCTACTTTTCAAGTTATTTTTTTAAAGCTTTTTTGTTGATGCAAAAAAAAGTTATTGTTCATTCTGAGAAAGTCTGTTTTTAACAACACAAAATATCAAATAGTTGTAAGTGGCAAGTGAGAAGTCCAAATTCAAAGATTAGGAAGATGTTTGGCAACCACTACATCATCCTTTTACTTATTGAAATGATCATTGATTGGATCATCTGTTTCTTTAATTTTATCAACAATGTCTTTAGCCTTGGATCTTCTACAGAATGAGATGGTATTATGAGCAGAAGCCTCCAAAATTGCAAACATCTTAAAACTCTACTCTCCTACCTTTTTGTAGATGAAACAGAAGCCTACTGCAATTTCAAAAATACATTGGCCACTGCTCTACAATGAATAAAACCATGTCTGTGACTTCAATCAAAAATCAGTTGTCTAATGACAAATATCCTTTGCAAACATCAGAATCATTTACTAATTTTGCATCAACCATCAAAAACCAATCCGCTCATCTAACAGTCACTTTTGTCCCGCGAGCATGTAACATTATTGGCCTTTATTTTAACTTTTTAGGTCAACCAATCAGCGTCCATATTTAACAAAATTCAAAACTTAAAATGCGGGTAAAATGATAGAATTAGATAAAATTTATAAAATTTCTGAAAATAAGACCGATGTTCTTTTTAAAAGAGAGATAAAAGTTAAGAACATCTATGGAAGTCTCGATGCGATCAGATCAAAGTGTTGTGTTATTGAATTGTAGGAACGTGATCCCATTCCGGAAGATGCATTTCTAAAATTTAAATGTGAGATGTTTTTTCTTCATTTTTGTCAAACTTCGAACGAAATAAAACAGTACATGCTAAGACAAGCTAGCCCGGCCGGTAATTTTATAAAATCTGCATGTTTTTTTTTACGATCGCCAGATGACAACCCCATGGTCAGGTGATATTTTTCAACGAAAATAAAATCAATCGTCAACCACGGACATGAAAATTCATTTCACCAACATTAAGAAGAACTTTTCAATCATCTCAACCGACATTGCAATCCTAATCATGGCGCGATTCATTGGAAAACACCATCATTATCGATCTCTACTGTGTTCTTAGGGAAAGCGATTCGGCTGATTCTCATACTAACCTGGCACCGGAGATACCGTGATCACGAAGGCGGTTCTCCCGGGAGGAGGCCCGCCCATTGCACCTTGGGAGGGTTGAGTCTCGCGATTACTCAAAATTTGGGTAACTCGGGCGCATAATTTCTGATAGCGGGGAGTTGCGTTCGCGCATTTCCCTGAGCCTTTTAAAAAAGTAAAATTTTTTTCTGTTTTTGTATGCGTTATTATATTAATAAATTATATTAATATTATGTTTAATAAAAAAATATAAAAAAATAATAATAAAAAACGTAATAATAAGAAAAAGATTAGAATAATTTTTTCTTAATTTTATATATCAATTTTATAAAGTAAAATTTTTGATTATTTTTTTATCCACTTTTTTCTCGAGAAACATTTCGCGCAGCACCACCACAGAAACTCCATTGACCTTATTTAATGAGCAAGGGAAATGCGCGAACGCAACTCCCCACTATCAAAAATAATGCGCCCGAGTTACCCGCATTTGGGGTAATCGCAGGATTCAACCAACCCCAGGTGCAATGGGTCGATCTCCCCCTGGGAGAACCGCCTTCCTGATCACGGTGTCTCCTACGCCAGGTAAGTTTGGCCAGAACGATTTCTTCGCCTTTATATAGTTCCGTTGTAGCAGAGTCAATGGTGTCGAAGTGTTTAATAAAATATAAAATATTAATTTTTTTTGAAATTTGATTAGTAAAGTGTTATATACCACATTTTAAATCTTAGAATTAAATTTGTATTCATAAATAAACATTAAGTAGGCGTTCATCCCTGTTTGATTTCTTATAACCCTCGCTAGGTGGAGATTCCGGTGACTATTGAAGATTCACGGTATTGGCCATTGTATGGCATGCTGTTCTTCTATGATCTCAGCGCAGAAATATTTGACAATGTAACACAAATATATATATACATATATATGTATTTTTGGTCGTTAATATATATATATATATATAGCAGCTATTTCTATGTGAATAATGTTTTTTCTCTATCGTTGGTAATGTACATAGAAGATGTAAGAACTACTGGCTGCAATAACCACGTGGTTTCGTACAGCCTACACTGCCACAGATAACTTTGGGAAGGAGCACTATATAAATGGTTAACAGGAAGCGCCACTGACGCTATATAAATGAACTACAATTGTGATCCATATTTGTGTCTTTCTACATTAATAGGTAAGAGAAAATTAGATAAAGACTATCATATTTAACGACTAACATTCAAACAACTAATCAAAACAGGAATCTAAGGCAATTAAGAACTTTCTTTTCAAGTAATTCTTGCCTTTGATAATGCCGCGTGATTTCTAATTGAGAAGTTAACATTTTGTACGAGCGATGTGTCAATACAAAACATGTAAAAACACAAACGAATCCAACAAGCGTATCTTTACTCAGCCATCTGAGTTAAGATGATACAGACCCCCGATGGTTAAATTTACTTTAAAAGCCAGGCAAATGCGCGAACGCAACTCCCCACTAACAAAAATATTGCGCCCGAGTTACCCGCATTTGGGGTAATCGCAGGATTCAACCAACCCCAGGTGCAATGGGCTAGCCTCCTCCTGGGGGAACCGCCTTCTTGATCGCGGTGTCCCCTACGCCAGGTAAGTTTGGCCATTCTCGGATTCTAGCCCCTTTGTACTCCCGTTTGGACGACACCGGGGGTGTATTTTAATTTCGCACTGGTAATATTTATTTATTGCTTAACGATAACATAATTGTTAATTAATATTTATCTTAGAACTTTTAAAAATTTGACTTTCGGAAGATATTCATTCGAATCGCATGGGCGCAGTTTCCTTGGCGACAGATGGAGCTTTGAGGCTGATGAGACTAACTTAGACCTATATAAGAGTTGATTTATTCGTAAATTTAGAATAAAATAAAATTATAATTATTAATTTAACTTAACCAATCAAACACGCCGTTTAAAATCTATTCATACGTAAGTAGAACTAAATGCGATGTACAACTGCTAATGATATATATCGTCCAATATTGAAAGCGGTCAGTGACGTCAATAGTGCAAGGCAAGAATGGTCACGGCGTTATCGCGTTAATTCGTTTAGGCGTTGACGTTGACGAGTTTGTGATTTTGTCAGCTGTTTGTTTTGTAATCAATGAAGACCTTATGTACGTGCTTATCAATTCGGATCTTCCGATGTCTTGGCTTTCGTCATCATCTTTCTAATGTTCTCACTCAGCGTCTTCATGAAGAAATGGCGACCGGTTTTTGGATTTCGACTCTTCGATGGCTTCTCCTTGGCGAACGTTTTCTTGATTTGGCGTTTTGGAGGTTTTTGAATGAAAGTCTGATCCACTCTGCGTACATTTCGCTTCTTGTCTTTGTCCATCTCAGCCTGGAACTTGGAGCATTTCTTTCTGTTTGTCGTCATCCGTTTGATGTAATCTCTGATCCTGTCACTAAGTTCGGCCTTGGTGTGCAGAGCTGATTGGGATGATCGATATTGATTATATTTATAAATTTATAATTAGATAATTTAAAATGATGGCATAATTTTTGACATTTACACTGACCTTCTGCTAGAACCTCTAACTTCTGAAATTCGCGAAGGCATTCTGGATCCGAATATTTCTTTCGCAGCTGAAATTATTCAAAACAAATTTTGACGCACAACAACTCACATCGTGTCGAATAATAATAATAATTATACTTGTATAATGAACTACTTTTTTTTACGGAAAGAATAAGTCTTTAAACTTCACTATTTTTATTTTTTAAAATTTTTATTTCTTTAATCAATTAACATCACTTTGTTCAGTCTGTGCTGGTGCTCCAAGAAAAGGGCTGTCGTAGAATCCTTAAGTCCGCGTTTGCATTGGAAGAGGAAATGTCTGGAGTCAGTGGAACTGGATTGTTTAAAAAAAACCTAATTAGTTCAGCAATCATTATTAATAATAATTCGAGCAAAATCTTCTCTATATATTTAAAAGCAAAGGAAATTGTGGAAATATTAATCACTCTTTCCCATCCTTTAGTATATCAAAGCCATCAAACTCCTCAGACAAGTTATCTTCAGTAGAACAACTCCCCTCCAAAGACGGAGGAGGAACGGTGTTTGAAAAATCTCTGGGCGGGGCTGGGAAGGGTTCACAAGGATCGCCCAAAAGTTCACAGAAGTTGACCTTTTGTGGAGCGGCTATAGAAGCTGGTATTCCCATGAAAACAGTGTCATTGGAATCAAGGGTTACCTCTTCGTTGGTCGTGTAGCTGCTAATAATTTCTGCCTCCGTTTGACACAAAATGTCTTCAGAACTAGCATCGGGAATCTTGAAAACGAATCCGGATTCTACATCTGGATAATCGGAATCCGGATAATGATTATCAGAGTCTGCGGCATCGTTCGCGGAGATGATCATCGATCTGTCAAGTAGCATTTGATCCAATCTGATGGAAGAAATTGATTTGAGGCACAGCGATTTGAACGCAAATCCATTTCATTGCTAACGTTTTCTCGAAGGCATCTTGACCGCTAGTAATCTTGCCGCTCAGCATGTTTCTCATAAATTACCGTACCGCTGGAGTTTTTTCTAAATAAAATTCAAGTTCTGAACGATCTAAAACTACTTAGGCTATATATTTTCAATCGATAAGTACATTAAATGGTCTTTGCTTTGATCTATTTGGACTTATTTTCCTTGTTACTTAGCGATCACCGGCGAAAGGCGTGTTTGTAAACATGTTTGGTGACGACTTAACGATTGCGACTAATAAGTTCTCTGAATAGCACCAACTCTTGGGAGTTTTTACTGAAAGACTGATCAGCAACAATACCACTAATGGGACTGCTAAAATAAAAATTGGACCCAAAGCTAAAATAAAGGATAACCTGCCTGTGTCTGACGCAATCTATAATTTCTTTTTGTGTTACGAGGCTGGACCAGAGTTATTTTGATAACTTTAGAGAAGAGGCAAATATACTTAATTGACAACGCCATTTATATGTTCTTGATAGTC
Organism: Hirudo medicinalis; assembly: GCA_011800805.1. Classification (NCBI taxonomy): domain Eukaryota; kingdom Metazoa; phylum Annelida; class Clitellata; order Hirudinida; family Hirudinidae; genus Hirudo; species Hirudo medicinalis. The sequence goes on along the minus strand of MPNW01000259.1, from coordinate 116,345 downwards.
ATTTACATCTTATCCGAAATCGATCCAAAACATTTCGCAAAACATCGCTGGGTGTCAAAAGTCTAAGTCATAAGATAAAATACGAAAATAGAAAAAATAACTGCAAAGGAATTATTCTAAATCTCTGTCCATGTTGTGAAGTTTTTGCTGCTCCTCCAGCAACTTCTTGGATGAATGAAGTCCTTCCAGCTTTCTCTTGATGTTGGCATTGACGTTCGGCAGATGCTTGTTCAGCCTGATCGCCTCCTGCAATTTGGACATTTCTCACATTATTATTAAACGATTTAAATAATCTAACAATCTAACTTATGCCAATAATGCATAATGAAAATAATAACAAATTAACTGCAAAAGTTCTCATCATTATCCTTATTACCTCGATCTTCCAGAGCAGTTCAACATCCCAAAACCTGACGACATAGTTGATTATGGTGCATCCGTTGGGGCTCCCCACCCTGCCGACCCTCCCTGCTCGGTGGATGTAGTCAGAAATGAAGAAGGGGAAGTCGTAGTTGATAATCTGTTGCGTCTGTTGTTCAGAATAAATATTTATTTTTATATTTTATGTAAAAAATTTCGACAAAATGAGCAAACGGTGCAATGCCGAGCGACGATTCATTAATTTCTGCAGTGACGCTGAACACAAACCAGATCTCATTGCAATTATCCTGAGAAGTATTGAAGAAAATTTTCCCGAACAAATGCCACAGAGTTTTATCAATTGTTATAATCATCTTTTGCCAATTGATGACATCAATGAAACTCACCCTGACGGTGTCGAGGCCTCTTGACCCGAGGTCAGTGCAGATCAAAATGTCGCAGTGTCCTGTCTGGTAGTTATGGAACTTCCCGTCTCTGCACTGATCGTCAAATTAGCCTCATTCAAATGTCATTGCAATTGTACATCATTTTCTTATCAGCGTAACATCATATCATAAGCAGAACAAGCGCCTTTTGATAGTCATTTTTTTTTTATAATAATATGATTATTTAAAACATAGTAAATATGATCGCATGGCACTCTATGATGTCAACTATAAGCAAGCAAGCAAGCCGGGCTGCGAACACAACCCATGACAGCGTTGCATTATGTCATCGAGTTCAGGAGTGCAACCCGCTGAGTTAACCTTACCACCAAGTTAGATTGTACATGTTAGGAGTCCAGTAACACTACCTTCTGGGGCATGCTGGCATGAAAGTCGATGAACTTGATGTCAATCTCATTGAGGATGTGGCCAAGGTAGTGGACCGTGTCGGGTTTGTTGCAGAAGACGATGGTCGGGATCTTCTTTTCCACATTCACCTTCAGCATCTCTATCAGACGCTCTAAAGATGGAACATGACATGACATGATTACATTTTTGGCGATGATCACAACTAAATGATAACTGGCAATGATGATCGGGGGCACGGAGGCGAACTTTGTTGAGTCGACACGAGAACCAAAGCAAAGTTCTCTGTAGTAACCCAAATCTGCCATGGATTTTTAAGAGTAGTCCCTTAAAAAGTGGTGCTCCTTCAAAAGTGTGCAGGTCAAGGTATCGAACGATAGCAACAACAATAATAATAATAAAATAAATAATAGTAAGCAGATGCCCGAGAAAAATTGTCAACACCGAGCATTTGCATCAATGCGATGAAACACTCCCAAGGTAAACGATTCAAATGGCAGCGTGTTCGGTATTAAATAAAGATAACAGAAATTGCTTTTCAAATGAAAAGAATTTTAAACCTGGTTTCTGATCGGGGCCGAGTCGCAGGAACTTTTGCGTGACGTGAGGGAGAAGACAGTTGAGGTGAGGGGTCGTGACCAACTCCATGGAGTCCATCTGTGATTGGCCGATTGGGATTCAAATTTAAGTCAAACTCGAAACATGACATTGTTTTCGATGGGCAGACGTGCCGTCATTGTCGTGAATTATTGAGCCGTGTCGTTCGTTTTTACAAAAAAAAAAATCTTAAACAAGCATGGCATTAACTTTGCAATCAAACGAAGGCACTGTAAGGAAGCAACACTTAGATGCAAAACATGCATTCATATTTCAAAGTGTGATCTTTTTCTAAAGGTGAAGCATTGATGTCATGTGATGGCTACATACTAAACTACAAAGAAATGCATGCTAACAACAGCTACAAATTCGACGCCATACGAAAAACAGAACCCTACGTTTAACAATTCGTCCAGATATTTCTTGGTTCCCAAGGGCATGGTGGCACCTGACAAGATAACTTGGAGGTCACTGATCAAGTCGTACTCTGGCGAAATCAAGTCATTCCCTTCATCTGGTAAAACTGGTTTTTCCACGTTCACCTAATTTCAAAGGGAGGAAGGGGAATCCTTTACTGACCACAACAACTTAGTGAAACTAAATTTAAAGTTTATTAAAGGATATTTTGACTTTTATGACATCTCATGCATAAAATCAAAGGCATTTAACCATTTACAGAACGACAATTCTTGAGGAACTTGATCGCGAAAATCGACATTGCAACTTAGAGATTTTGGATGGAGCCAAACTGCTCGGACCATCTTAACTAGCGAACACGTAAGCACGAGAACCCCATGAAAAAATGCCTGGCATAGCACAATGCACATATATGATGGAAAGATTTCGAATTAAAAACATCTTGGACTCATCACTTTCAGTTTCCGTAAGATGTTCGTCATGATTTCCATGAAGCTGTCGTCGAACAAAGTGTCCACCTCGTCCAGTGAGAAGATGGAAAGGCGTTCCATGTTGTAGTATTCTGCCAGGTCAAAGGTCAACCGATGAGTTGAAATTGACAACGATTGAAGGTCATCGATACGACTTCACAAGCTTAACAGAACCAAAACTAGTTTTTTATTAACCCTTTATGGGTACATATAACCCTGTGCAGCACTCACCCCCCCCGGCAGTGTGGGCCGAGTTTCGAACACGATACATCACGACCATGGCCATTATTGGCACAAGCAGGAAAGCAATCCTCAGGGCTGACTTGAACGGGGATGATGATAACACGATACATAAGCACCAAGAATTAACGACGATAACGAGTAACCGTAACTATGCATATAAATGAGGCAGTGTTGGTGAACATTAAAGAAGGATGCTCACTGGTGGAGAGGAGCTTGCTAAGGATGCCAGGTGTTGCAATGAGCAGGTCAACAGGTGCAACCTCAAACCTCCTCAAGATGCCCTGAAATCAAGTTAACAAAGTATTACCAAGCCAATAATAGTTAACATTAATTAATACAATAAATTACATGTAACTAATTGTCAATGTTAGGATATATCTTCAAGCCCACCTGAGTGCCTCGTCCACCACACTTGGAGTCCACGTTGATGTCGAGCTTGTCTCCAATGCTGCAAGCCAATTCCTGCAATCAGAAGAATCCGATTCATTTCTGTCGACATGATGATCGACAATCAAAAAGTTGATTCAATCAAAGGTTGGATTGATCGAAACTATTCTATAAGTATTCTTTAAAGACGAACAATGACATTGATTCCATTCACCAGTTCATTCAAAAGGGCAGAGCAGCTAAAAGCCAGGACCATCGGACACGAGGTTCCTCTGACGCTAGGCATGCAGAGTCACATAAATTAACTCCTATTATTATTTATTAATTAATATTATTATTTATTATTATTACTTTCATTTAATGCAATTCAAGCACATCACACCCATCAACAAGCGCTGAAACATTACTAAATAGTTACGTGTTTAGAAACGTGTTATGTTGACAACTGCAACGTAACGTACATTGACAACATTACATAATACCATGATGAGTTTCTAAATCAACCAATCTAAGGAAGCAGATGACTACTGACAAAGATCTGGTCTGCCAGCTCCCTCATGGGTACCACGATGACAGCGATGGGTTTGTTGAGACTGAGTTCCATGGGGTCCAGGTTCTTCTTGACTCTCAGAATTTTCTCCATTATCGGTAGCAGAAAGGCCAGAGTTTTTCCGTTGCCTGGAAATGATACGGAGGCGTTGTACATTATAATAAATTATGCGGTTGTACTGTGAATTTTGAATAATTTTAAACTTTAACTATGCACGATGTTAGTAAAATATGTCCTCTTTGGATTCTTCTGACGACTTTGTCGAAGAGACATTTAACACGAGAAATCCAAAAACTCAGACCTGTCTCGGCAGCGCAGTGGACACTTTTTCCTTTGAGGAGGTGAGGAATTACCTTTGACTGAAAACAGAAAGACAAAAGATGTCACTTAAATAATTGACATATCAGAATAACATTGCATCGTCCAACAACTACTGTTAATACATTCTACTCGATAGTCGAGAGGCCTCGGTCGTCTGTGCGAAACCAAATATTGCTGATTGCAACTATTTTACCTGAATGTTTGTCGGCTTTGTGAAGCCCAGTTCCTTGAGGGCCTGTACAATCCTCTCATCCAATGCGAGCTCTGAGAACGACTCAAACTCTGATTCCAGTGCAGGATTCTGCAGCGTAAATAAAGCAGACTTGTTAATAATTATGATCGTAACATTGTGGTGCTAATGATATTACTAGACATTAATTTTAAACATATTATTTCATGGTAATCATCAATGAAATTTGATATTACAAATATTATGTGGCCACGACTATTGTAACAGTTGCATTCCAAACAAAACCCCTCATAAAGTCCTTCACCTTCATCCATGGAAGGATGGTGAAATAGTCCCCCTTCGAGAGCTTGTGTTTCCATCCCCCAGATGCCAATGACTTGGTATCTAGATCCTTGTATGTCTGTCCTTTGTAGTGGTTGAACTCTTTCCTCTTGCAGGTAATCACCAGGTTGCACTGATGACCCACGAACTTCTTGGCTTTAGATTCTTTTAATTGTTTTTTTACTTTTAACTTCTCCAATTTCCTGACCATGACGTGCGGTACTTTGATGTGCGGCAAGGAGTCATCGTCGAATGTCGCCTTTATTAAAAGTAAAATCACTCAATTAAAATTAAATTGTTCTATTGGAGATATCAGCATAGCTAATCTATTTTATTTGAGCATTATTAGGTGGCTTATTTGAACAGAAACGATTATAAATTGAAACGAAGATTAAATCGTTACCAGTCTGTGGACATGGTAGACATTCTTTGTGGTGTGGATTTGCGATCTGAAAATATGCTGAGTAGCCAGAAGTCTCGTAAAAGAAGATCTTAACATTTTTACGTCCTGTCAAAGTATCAGCAGAATGAGTATCCCGATTATCATTAACAAAACATAAGCATAGAAGCAGATTTGCTCTAATGCAGTTTTGAAATTTTAATTTCATTTAGAAACAAATTTATATGGAGTTGATGCTTAAAAATTATTTTTATAAAAAACATTAGATCATTCTTTAAATAATTTTTGATTACATTTTATTCGCAAAGCTCAAGCAAAAGTATGTTTTGGGAATGTGGCAAAAAAGAGACGTAAGTTGGGGGAGGGAGGGGGTCTCAGAAGCGGCCCGATTCCTGTTGCCAATCCCGACTTTTGGCGAGTCCAAAACCCCCGTGGGTAACAGGATTCAGGAGGAGAGGAGCGTCAACGCCTGCCCCTCCAAATGATGTCCCTGATTAACCACCCATCAAATCAAATCACGACAATCACAACTGCCATGTCAGTTCTCACGGTTGCATTACAAATGGAGATGCACTGGGCTCCATTATACGCTTTTCCATGGGGCCATTTGTAATCGAATTCTTATTATTAAAGAAAATAGACCTTCGTCATGCCAGGCCGTGATTGAATTTTGTAAAATTACTTGAGCCTTTTTCTCATCTTTGACATTTCCGAGGTTTTCGAAACACGCGAAGCTGTCCACCTGGAAAATTGTGTTTTTGTTTCTAGGATTCATTTTTTAAATAGGATTTTGTGGCCTGAAAACCCTTGCGTGACTGTTTTTAAGTGATCATGATACTCGTACGTGTGTACAGCTCAAAGCTCGAGATTTTGGTCTGTAATTTTTCAGAGAGCTTTTATTATCGATATTAAATACGGGCATTAGAAATTAAGATTAAGGACCGGTTGTTACACAGACCTCGGTCCTCTTAACCACTATAAATAATATTTATAACTCTCATCTTCATATTTTTTTTTAAACGAGAACAGTTCATGCTTTTATGCGACGAGGCGTGAATACTGCGTGACATGTCCGAGGTTTCGGCTGGATATTTTGTTTCTCAACGAAGCGGTACTGGTGTCCGATCCATCATTGGATGATGGATGTGAGACGCCTGCCTTCAAAAGACCACCACAAAATTAATCACGAGTTAGAAGTTATTATTATTATTATTATTATCGTTATTATTATTGTTATTGTTATTATTATTATTATTATTATTATTATTATTACTATTATTATTAGTAGTAGTATTATCGTCGTCGTCGTCGTCGTTGTCGTCGTTGTTGTTTATGTAAATGTAGTTAAGCGCCAATTGCTCTTCTAAAACCCTGTGAATTTTAAATTTTGATCTCAAAATTTGAAGTTGTCTTAAACTTGTTTTCATGAGTGAATGCGTGTGACTGCAGTGGTTGGATTTTTAATAGCGGGATCAGATAAATACAGAGATTTGTTATTGAATATTTACGCAATTCTATGATATTAAATATTTAAATATTTGGCTGACATTTATTGAAGATTCAGCCTTATTTCGCAGCGACTATTTGCTTTATTTACAACACGTTCTAGAACATGTCAACTCCAAAATGATTATGGACCCCCCAAATTAATCAATGAGCTTCTGAAGTAAACTTAAGCCAAACATTTCCATAATTAAAAGCTGTCAGTCAATCAAACAAATAAATTATTAGCCATTTCATGCTTCCCTTTGAATTGAGAGAAGCGAGCGAATGCTAGTTCTATGTGAACTACGAGTCACGTGATATATAATTGGCGGCACGGGGCTAATCCGCTCGCTTTTCTGCTGTCGGAGGTTGGTGTTTCTGTTCGAATTTCTTCTTTAAGAGTGGCCATTAGTTGCTTCATTTATTTGCACTGCAAAGATAAAAATTACATGGTGCGATGGCACCAATTTGAGTCAACCTTAGTTGTGATTTTCGATGCTATTGCTAGTCGGCCCGGCGCGCATGTTGTGATCGGCATTTTGAAATGATTCTGTGTTTATCTGTGTCTTGACCATGGCAATGCAGTCATAACTCGAGCTGATGAGGCTACGGCGAGGTTGCGATTTCTTGGATGATCGTCTGCTTTTTTGTTCGAATTCGTCCTCATTTGTTTGATGATGATTCGCGCATATCCTCCTGCCTTTGTTTCGCGCCTAGCTCTCGTTGCCATGGATATGGAAGCTCCACGCCGGAGCATGAGTCATTACTTTTATTCTTCCAGGTAAGTTCAGGACGACAATGGAGACTGTGAAATGCGACGCCGGTTTGATGGATGGAGCGTCAGCCGGCGATGAGCGCTTCGCGATTTGCATTTACGACCTCTGAATAAACACAAATCGACAGCAATAAACTTCACTTAGGCATTTAACAACTTTGAGTCAAAAATTTTTTTTTTCATTTTGCAGAGTATGACTGCTAGATGTGCGTGGATTGTATTTTATCTGTTGATGTTCGTGGGTAAGGAAGTGCCTAATTGGACAGTGTTTGCTTTTGAGATTATCCTCCTTAGATGCAGAACTATCAGATACCCCTTTTAGCAATCAATCAGCCATTTAAATGCAAAGTTTCAAAGTAACATTTTGCACTCGAGTTTGTGCACTTGTATGCTAATCACTGTTTGTGCACTCCGCAAAGGCGTCTGCTGACCTCGACGCCAAAAGTGCATTTCCACGACCACGGTCATCATTCAAATCATCAGACAGTTTTGTTTTATTTGATTTGTTGTGCTTCTCGAGTCTGACAAGAATTATGAATTGAAATAAATAGCATTCATTTACAAATGTATTTTGTTGTGTTACGAATGGACTTTATTTTCCTAATGCGCACAATAGCCAGTCGAGTGTCAATGTTTCTCCTCCCAATTAAGTCTTGATTGGCAACATAATTTTGTTTTATCCCCTGAAAGGTTTTATTCATGCAGCACATCCATGTTTAATTATCTCGTTGATGCATCTTTGATGAAACTGCTCCGACTATTACGACACGAACGATGTCGAATTGACGTCATAATGGCAGTGACGAGACCACAATGGCTGCATCGATCCGGCCGGGTGATGGATGGTCGTTCTTTTTGTCCGACGATCGATCCGTTTATTAAATGCTCCTTTGTGGGTGATTTGGAGCCAATTACATTGAAACACTTCAGATTTTTAATATCTTGTTGTGTTTGAAAGCTTCAATTAGAAGTGGACCAACCAAACAAACAACCAAACAAACAAACAAACAAACAAACAAACAAACACTGGCAACATAACCGTCACGATAAAATGAATAACTCGATCGTAACTTCGTTCGTATCGTTGGAATGTACGATTTTTTTTTCCAAAATCTTCCTCGTCAGAAGAACTTTTAGAGCATTCCAAATGTCGCGATAACTTTTTGTGCCGAAATGTCGAAGACGCAGCCCTCCCGTACTTCCGTCACGAATTCTCTGCGACTTCTACGACTCCGGTCGCGAGATCGAAAGACATTTTTTCTGCATTGACGATGCAATTTTAACTGTCGATCTCGTAATGGAGGAGCGTCGTTGCAGCTCTGATGTGCTGATGTGAAAATCACGTTTCTTTTTTGTAACAAATGATGAGGACTTCTGGTATTTGTTACGTAATATTATTCATCACGAGAATCAAACGCTTGCGTTGGGATTTTTTGGATGATTCCGAACGAACGAGGAGGTTGTGCTAATGTTACATAACAATTTTCGTGATGGTAATAGTTGTTTGTAATAGCACCACACTATTTATAACAACGTCATGTCAATGGTAATTAGCCGAGAATTATAGTTAATTGAATAAGTTATTTAATGACGATAATCGCATTAACGACAGTTACGAGAATGATAGTAATAATGTCATTGTATAATAATAATAATAATAATAATAGTAATAATAAAAATAATAATAATCATAGTAATAATAAAAATAATAATAATAATAATAATAATAATAATCTGTCGTGGTCTATTGATGACTAAAAATGCCACTAAAAATATCCATCACAATGGAATTTAAATCTCGCTCCCGAAAACTTTTTAAGAAATGTTCTTCAATTTCCCCGACGTCATCGATCAACAACTCCGCCTCAGATTCCCTTGTTTGTCTTCGAGATGAACAAACTTCCTCCTTTCGATTGAGTTTATCGGGAACCGGGGATCGGGAGGGCACGATTCCATTCTTTGATTTTCGTGCGAAAATAAACAGTGAATAAATGACAGTGGAAAATTTAAAACGGTACTGGAATTGTTTAAAAATTGATTTTGGAAATAATAATAATAATATTAATAATAATAATAATAATAATAATAAAACAATGCGTGTAAAGTGTTATCTTATGTAAACATATTTGTGTTTCATGTAATTCATTATTCGAAAGGAAAGTAGTTGTCGACAGAAAGGTTAGTCATGTCATTTGTTTATTGGTTTCCTTTCCCTAAATGAAGACTTCCATGGCGAATCGTTTTTGAGCTTTGTTTCATTTTTCTCAGGAAATTCTTTAAAATTCAATTTCTGTTTAATTTACTTGACCAAAGGATTCCCTTTGTTAATTTTAAACACTCGAGTGGAGTCGTTCGAGTGCTTTGCGAGTTCTTGTTTGCTCGGATTCATTGTTTGCCCGAGATGTTTCACATGAGTCTACAAACATGACTTCTCACAGCCCAGAGTCAAAACATTCTTAACTCGGCCTGGTTCGACATTGTCATTCACTCATTCGTTCGTTGATCCTCCTACTCATCAACCCTCTGATTCATTTCTTCGTCTGACGATCCATCGGACGAGCAGTTTCAAAAGACGAGCAAAGGCTTAAAAAGCCCCAGGTAGCAAAGTAGGTACACGATTGATGGAACGTGCAAATGAACGAAGGAAAGCTCCGACGACAATGGAGCCAGGTGAATTATCGAATGGTAGGACAAAGGAATGAAGGAGCACGATTCCTACAGTTGAGATGTGGGAACGAAAGCATCTGGCCGGTGCTAAGGTATCAAGGGCCGATAAATGAGGAATCGGGAGATTTCCTAGGGAGGGGGGGGTCACACGAACTGCGGGCCTGCACCTGTGGATTGTGGGTTCATCGATGTTTGATCGTGTTGTCGATCTGTAGGGCTGTTTTTATTGCTTTCAGCACAAAGAATGATCTCAATAATCGAGTGCACGTTCATTGCAGGTTATTTCGTTCGGTCAGGCGCAGGTCCCCCGGTCGTTAATGCTTTTATCGTGACAGTCATCATCATCATCATCATCATCGCGACTCCGATTAAAAACGGCCGCGGTAAATTTTTACGACTCGCATCACTTGAGAACTCCACTTATTTATTGCCGCCTTCCCTCTTCATCTGTGATTTAAAACCACTTCCATGACAGCAGGAAACAGGTCATATCGATTGCTTATCGCTCATCGATGGTGATGACGATGATGATTTCCCAATTGCCTTAGCCGGTGCATTTGTCGGCGACGATGATGATTGCGACGCAGATGATGTCAACAACTATCGTTAAAGTAGTAGTAGTAGTAGTAATAATAATAATAATAAATAATAATGTCTATATTGAATGATGGTGTACGATAACAAAGAAGCCATAACGTTGTTGGTAGTGCTGTTGCTGGTGGTGGTTCTGATGATGATCCACTCCATTTCCTTCCAGGAGGTCGATAGATGTCCCCCATCCAAGTCGAAGTTTCACTTTGTGGGACGTCCCCGAATTCGTCCTCAGAGTTCTTCCAGACTTCCCAGGATGAGAATCTGGATCCATTGCCAAGAAAGGAAATGCCCGATGTTGCAGAGGTGGAATCTCCGGACGTTCAAAACCGTCCCTCGTCTTCGATGAATGACAATCTCAAGTGCTCTTCTTCGAACAGAAGGACTTTTGTAACTGTCAGAGAATCAGTCACACATTCATGGTCGAACAAATTCTTCTTCAGTTCCTCTGAAATTCTGGACCGTGACGACTTGGGCAACAACTATGATGACGACTTGACCAGTCTGGCCTGGCTCCAGGATGCCAATCTCCTCAGAAACATAGCGCCCCGCTCTAGGCCCTTGGTCAACCCGAGGAGGTTCAAGGAGCTGACGAACTGCGGCATCGACGACGATACGATGGACTGCTGCTCAAATGATTCCTGTGACTCGTTCCAAGATGGCACAAACCTTCAAGGTAACTTTCCTCACAGGGAAAAGAAGCCACAGTTATCTTTCAGCTCCCTCATCTTCATGGCCATCGAAAATTCCACGGAGAAGAGCCTACCGGTGAAGTCCATTTACGACTGGATAACGAAGAACTTTCCCTACTTCAAGGACGCCCGGCCCGGATGGAAGAACTCGATCAGGCACAATCTCTCGTTCAACAGGTACTTTAAGAACTCTACCTGCACGGATCAAAATACAAAGGTGAGTGGTCGTCTGGCAATGCGTTAGGTAGCATTCGGATGGCATTCACGTCGTAAAAACCATTTCTGGCAACTCTAGAGAAAGGCTTCGAGATGGTTTGTCGACCCCAGATACAGGCACATTCTACAACAGTCCCTCCTCAGACGCAACCCTTGTCCGAACACCTTGGTCATTTGTGACGGGTACCCTCTTCTTCTGCATATTTTAATGTTTTCCCGATGCAATGGTTAAGCGATAATTAGTAATGTTTTTTTTATTTATAATAACATCTTAGTTAATTATGGTAATAATTCTCTATTGACATCAATTAGGAATATTTAGCAATATTTTAACGAGGGCTGGGTGCGCCAGCAGAACATTGTCGAAATCTGGAAGTGATATTGGAGTTGTTACATCAGTAATAATTAACAATGTTTCAATTAAGTAAATATTATGCAATATAATATATAATTTATAATAAGTTATGTAATAATATTAATGACGCTCGACATTTAGTCGACGCCTCTGACGTTTCGTGTGCGGCGTCGTGCAAATTGTCGTCAGATTGCAAATTCCGTTAACATCGCCTTTCGCTTTTAAACTTCGTGGATCACGAAACAGGCACAAGAAGGAGTTCAGTCCGGCAGGAAACGACGACGTCTCGGAAGGAGAGGAATGCGACGGTAGGTCCGCGGGAACTTGACATGACGCGATCGTTGGAGCATGTCTTGGAAGCAGGACCAATTAATAATTAATTTTGATGGCACCGAATTATTCGTTAGTGCGACACCGATCAGGTTTAGGTAGCTATTTTAGCATCGTCCATTATAATTTCGAGCAGCTCGTCGTTCGTTTGAATTTTATTTATTTTAAGCATCGTCGTTGTTATTGTGGTCGTCGTCGTAGTAATTGTTACTTATCTGCAAGCTAATGTTTGCTTAATTATGATTTGCATGCGGCCCTTTTTAAGTCGCCGAGCGATCGTTTGTGACGAGCGACACTTTTACAGAATAATTCCCAATTAGCATCGAATGGCACAAAGTTGCTCGGGTCCATAAATTCTCTTTAAGCCGCGTTCATAACTTTCTATTTCACTTTATGGAATATTAATTCATTGATTTGGAAAATTATCAACTTAATTGAGTGCTTGTTGGACTAACTTGTCCTTTGTATTTGGTGATCATCGTCGTCGTTTTGTTTTCTCAGTGGATTTAGATGTGGCATCGACTCTGGCAAACCTCTCGAGCCTCATTGGCCAGCAGACAGGGTTTGTCTCAGCCTCCTTTTGACTTTTGTTGAGGGTTTAAAAACTCAGCCAACGGGAAGCGAGACATTTTGTCATGTTTTGTTTTTAGCCAGCCCGTTCCGACCACTCGTCAGGTGCCAGGGGATCGGGTGCGAACCTTGCAGGCAGGAATTTCAGCCCTAAGTTCAGAAGGCCACTTTGCTGACACTGGGGTAAACTACTTTGACATTAATGAGTGAACAAGTTTTTCAAACGTTTTCAGGATTCAATGCTGTTATTTTGAAAGTGTTTACAGTTGTTTTTGTAGCGGATGAAAGATTATCGGTCACGTCTTGTACTCAAAGTTTATATAAAATATTAAGACAAATATTAAGCGATAGATTTCCTACATATCCCAGGCAATTAATGAGTTGGTGCTGGAACTGATTTAAAAAAAATCATTCTGAACTGGTAATTTCAGAAGGACAATCGTGCGGCATTGTCGCCACCACCACTCCCGCCACCGTTGGAGAAGCAGCAGGTGAAGCCAGAATTTCTTTGTAAGCCCATGAAGAGGAAAGAACCCTCTGAGGGTGGGGTTAGCACAGGGCCCTCAATCGGTCTGTTCCCGAACGGTGGCCATGACCCGGACGGCGTCAAGGTGCTAAATGATAAGACCAGAACCTTAGAGGGAATCAATGCCCTCCTGGGATTGGCCCTTGCTGTGGAATAAGGAAGGCTTTCATTGGATGGCATAGTTTTGCTTTGTACTTCAAAGTTGACATCAAGTGGCACGGATTATGCGAGACCTTGACATTGTGAGCACGATGTTTGACATTGGATCCTGCCGGTTCCTGGGCCCTTTTTCATATTGCGTTGGATGTCCGCAGCTCAGTTGGAGGGTGGTTGGTTCAGTTTGTGGATGATGTGGGTTACGACTTTTTTTTCCACAGCATTTCTGTTTAAGCGTTTTGTACACATTGTGATGTTTTAAATGCCTGTTAGTATGTTGGACTGTTGGACTCCAGACAATTTTCAATTTTTTTTCAAAACTTGTCAATTTTCAGCAATGACGAAGATAGCTGGCATAATCTCGACGGCCGTGATCATCTACGGCATCGGCTCTTTGGCGGAGGCTGTGCTGCATTGCATGATTATGTTTCCTTATGAAAGTTTTGAGTACTCGATGAGTGTAAATTGTTGTTATTGTGCCTTTGGAATTGCTTTTGTTGTTGAGAAAATTGTGGCCTGTAGGATTTGCTTCAATATTTTTCCTCAGACTTATGATATTCCTTTTGCGATTTGAAGCTAGCGAGAATTTTGATGACAACGACTTTGATCGAAGAAACTTCTTTAGCACGACCATAAGACTCACCCACTCATGTACAAAACGTTTTTCTTTGGTCATCCGGTCAAAACGAAAACTACATGGCAAAGTGATTGCGAAGCGGGGGTGTACGCCCCGGCGAGTTATTTGGCCCAAGCCGAGCGTGGAGTCTATTTTGTCATAATTCGTGGAAAAAATCACAGGCAAACAAAATCACAATGTGAAATCCGGTCGCGCTCCGGCTGATGCTCCCAGATCGATGGTGCGCAAGGCTGACTTCTCGGCGGTCAGGCTCGACTGGGTCCGCGGTTGAGTGACGATGGAGTTAGATCTTGAGTTGGGACTTGAAATAGCGTCGATTCCACGGAATGGAGATCGCGCGAGAGGCCCAAGTTCTGCTTGTGTTTGTAGATGACGACGAAGTGGAAATTTAAAATGACCTGGTGCTGCACCACACTGTTACTAATAGTAATAAACACCAAATAATAGCCGTCGATGTCATTTTGGTTGCGTCAACCTGGTTCGATGAAAATGAGGATTGGTTGCTGGCATTGATGTTCCAGTCCTGTGGCACAAACAGCCCTCGCAAACTTTTATAAACCACTGAAAACATGACGGACAATGAATTTGGAGAAAAATAGGATGAAGCTGGTAGATCCCAATCAGTATTCAATTTCACTGCTTTGGTTGTGCATGTGGGATGGTTGATGCTTATCAGCTGTCTTGCTGTTCCCAAGGAAACTTGGATTCTCGAAATAGTGCTTCTAAATGGATTGAGTCAAAATCAATTTGTACAAAATCAACTTCAACAACAAAGAACCTAAATCCTAGGAAGGAGTTCGATGATAAAAAAAACAAAAACAAAGTCGAAGTTGATCACAGCCCTCTGAAAATGGGATCAGGTTTCTGCTCAGAACTTTTGAAATCGGTCACAGCGACGGAGAAACCAGACAACAAGTGTGATGATAGGAAATGGTGGCGACCTCTGCCCCAAGGCTTGCCAGCTTTCGAGTGGCCGGGTCGTCATGGACACTGGTAACCAAGGCAACGATAAAGAACAATCTGGAAGAGAAGGTATGAGTGCGTTGAGAAAATGATTTCCATTTGAACTCACAAATATCAATAATAATAATAATAATAATAATAATAATAATAATAATAATAATAATAGTAGTAATAATAATAACAATAGTAGCAATAACAGCAATAATAACAATAATAATAATAATGAGAGTAATATACTATGCATCATTTAATATCATGTGGCACCACCATCGACATCATCATCTTGAAGACCAGTGTAGCCACCTCCACCCCAGCAGTCACCACAACCATTACCAAGCTAGTATTTGCAGGCTGAACAGCAGAGCAGGGTGCTCTTGTACCCGCGGTCGTGCGGTACCCCATCCAGGGATGCCGTGGACGATGACCAGAGGGACGAAGTGTAAGCCGGAGAGGACCTCCTTAACATGGAAGAGGATGAGGACAACGACGAGGAGATGTTGACAGATCTCTTGTGGCACCAAAGGGAGGTGGAAAACAGTCGAGATCTGAGCTTCTTCTTCTTGGTGCTGTTGTTGGTGTCGGCATCGTTCTGGAACTTTCCATGGATTTGATGCGACAATGATGATGGTGATGATGATGATTGTTGATGGTGGAGATAATGCGTGGTGATGACGGACGACAAAACAGATAAATTCTTGTCTACATTGTTAGCAGACTAAACGTCTGAATCATATCTGTTGTTTCTGAGTTATTATTGTACATTTGTATTATTTATGTCTGCCAATGACAATTCTAATCCTAATAACTTCAGTAATAACCATCAATAATAAATTTATTTAGCATTAATAATAATAATAACATTACAAATGAAACAACACTTTTAATTTCAATAATAACTCCATTAAAACATTTGACTGCAGTCATTAACAATTGCAACAACGACAAATACTCGCAACTCACAGAGCTCTTTTTGACAAGGTGCTTCCTCTCAACAGTGTACAGGCTCTGACAATGCCTGGTGTAGTCCTCATACTGTCTGTCCTGCTCTCTGGCAGCGGCTATCTGCTCCTCCCTGGCCGGAACCTCGAGTCTTGTAGCACACTCATGAGAGCACGACCAGTGCTGGAAGGGCACGCAGGTGTTGCCGAGGTAGGGGTTCTTGAAGGTTATGACCTTGTAGCCTTATCAACGGATTGCAATTTAGCAATGTCGGGGAGTTTAAACGAACGATAATCATGCAGTCCCCCAAGGAAATATTGGATTAATATTCGGATAATAGAAGGAACGATCTCAATGCTACGAACGATGACAGTATAAAACTGACTGCCAAAAATGTCATGGTGATTATGATGATAATTGTAGCAATAGTGATAGTTGTAGTGAACGGTTCTTGGCCGAATCACTGGTTGCACATAGCATTCGTCACTTGCAATTGAAAAGCCAGGAGAAATGGAATGGTATCGACAATAATAAACAAATACAACACACCTGGCTGGCAGAGAAGTTTGGCCGTGTTGCAGCGGCCGCAGACATTGAACTTGTTGTAGTGCTCGGTTATGTAGTCCTTGATGAGGGGACCGACCCGAGGGTCGTTGAAGTAGTCCATCTTCGAGGCCACCACGGCCTGGGTGGTGCAGAACTGGAGGCTATGGGGCTGCCAAAAGCCTGAGCGCATGTTGGGCTGAGACTGGGGAGGCAGGGGAAGGATGCGGCCGTTGACGTCCGTGTGGTACCACATGAATGTTGACTTGAAGTAGTTGTGGTTCCCGTGACGATGGACAGTTTCGAGGCTCTTCATCTCCAGCAGGAAACCTGAGGATGTCGATAATGATGACTTCTATTTTCACGGTGTCAGTGATCTTTATAGTCTAACGATAACTTAATTTAATCTCATAATTAACATCATTATTATACCTAATAAATGATTATTCTATTCGAACGTCAACTCAACCAATCATCACCTCATCAATCAATCAATCATCATTGTCGTATTCACCTGGGAGTGCGTCTAGCAGGTTGTTGTTGAGCTTGAGGACTCTGAGCTTCCGACAGAAAGTGATGGAGTAGGGTATGGACTTGTTCTGGAGCTTGTTGTCGGTCAGGATGAGGCACTCCAGGTTTGACATTTGACCTATGCTGGCCGGAAGGTCCACCAGGTTGTTGCATTTGAGGGACAGCCATCTCACACTGGTGCACTTGAAGATCTGAGGGGTGAAGATGAGGTGCAATTCAAAGGGTCACAGGTCATGATAAAAAGGTTAAACTTAAGGTTGACACTTAAAGATGAAATGGTAATAGTAATATGATGTAAAAATGTTTTTTATTGAAATGCTGATGCAACTGACTTGTCAAACCAGGTAAATTTTTAACTATTTAATAATAATTAAATTTAATAAAGCTAAATAGCTTATTAGTAACTACAAGTACTGCTTTGAGCAATGGGAAAAGTCATCGTCGGGCACTTCACGCTGGACAGGGACGCAATGAGCAGACGACCTAACCAAGATTTATTTCATATTGTTGAGGACATTTTACGTAGGTCAATTTGTGAAAGCAAAGAAGTTTTAGAGACGTTCCCCGGTTTTGATTTCATACCTCAAGACATAAGATTGGATAAATTTAGATCCTCAATTATAATTAAGCAGCATGGGTTTTTCCATTGAGAAAGAAGAAGGTGCTGAAACTTTGATCTGTGGCCTACCACTATTTGTAGACAATATTTTGGAAAAATCGTCAGATGTTCGGGACTAGCGTTCTTGACTTCGATTCATAAAATGACCCCCGATCGACAGGACGTCGACCTGAGTCTTGGTTCAAACTTCAGCAAAAGCCATGATGATGGCTGTCAGTTTGCCCCTGAGAAATTGACTTCATAATTGCACTTGTTGAGGATTTGCAAATTTTCTATAATTCGGTGAGTCAATTACAAAGTTAAAACGCAATTAAATTACCATTCTTTGAGTGTGGCCGATTTTTAAATAACAAGAATTAAAAGAAAAAATAACAATTATTCAATAAAGCCAATAACAACAAAAATAAAAAAATAATAATTAATATGAGGATTAAATAATACATTGTAATCAAAGCAATTTCAATGCACCAATAATTTTAGGCTTTTTAATTCTGCCATCGATGCTGACCTCACATCCTGACATCAATTTTTTAACCCAACAATCGAAAGGTCGAACAATGGAAAATACCTCTTTTGGAAAAGGATTGTTCTGGAGCAAGACGCCATCCAGGTGGAGTTCTGTGAAGTTGTACTTGCAAAAGTACTTGTTCAACAGGGTGTCGCCTGATGAAAGTAGAAAAAGTTAGCAGGATGTTGGTCATTACTGTGGTCGATCACGGGCGGTTGACTATTTTAGTCGAGCTCTAATGTGTAATGGAAGAGATGGTTTCAAAATTAAAAGTGAATAAAATAGTAAATGATATAAATTAATAGTTAATTGAAAATATTTTAGAAATGATTCAAATATTTTATAGAGTAATTTTCAATTATTAGAGTCAAAATAATGGCCTGAACATCTAAATCTTGAAGTGTGGTGTCACAGGCAATGCTTGATTCCTGACAGCTTGAAATGATTCTCAAAGAAAATGTCGTGAATGAAAATACACGTATCCAAAGGTTACTTTTTAATTCGACTGCAGGAACATTCTGAAACTGCTCGGAGATGAACTCTATCAACCTTGGGTTCACTTGGATGAATTGAGTTTTCAGATGATAGAGCAAGTATTTGTCCTAAAATAAGATTCAACATTTTTCAAACTTTGAAGATTTAATTAGTAAAATCAAAAAATCATTGTCATCAAATTGCGAACGCTCTTGTGTTAATCTTGTGTTAATAAGATATGCTAGAATAACATTAAACTTTGATTCACGTATTTCAAGGTAATGACACAAGCAAGACAAACTTCCAGCAGCAATATCAACTACCCTAAAACTCATGTCCTTTAACGAAAGATCGGCATTAACGTTTAACTTAGGCAGGGATCCAGTCGGCTCGGCTATTGGCGATTTGAGGCCCAACTGTTCATGTATGAAGGGAGAGGCTTGGATGACGAGAAGAAGCCGAAATTCGTTGTTATCAAGGACATTGCCGTGAGTTCTTGGAGACTTCAGGGGCGAGTTGGAAAATTTCGTGAGATCTCCGAGTGACGATCGCCTCTGACAACCGGCCATTTTTTGTCTTTTTTTTTGTCAGCAGCTCTCGAATCAGAATTTGTAAACAAACCCCGTCTGATTTGAGGATGGAGCACAAGAGGTACCCCTGAAAGTAGACTTGTTTAAATTCTTCGAGTGAAAAAGTCAAATTTTCTTTCTTGAGAATTTTATTAACAACTTTTACATGTTTTAAATTCGCGCGTCATTTCCAGCGAAATTTTTGAACTATGCCAGCCCAGCCTAAGTGCCTGAATGTTTGCTTCGGTGCAATTATAAAATATTGTGTAATCATCGAATCATAAAGTTTAATTTAAATTTTCATAACTAGTTTTACAAGAATTACCTTTTGATATATTCGAACAATGATGTCATAAAAACATAACAGAATTTCCAAAAAAGTCAACAAGGTCCTCTAAGTTACATTTTGAGTTTTATGTGGCAATGCTAAGAAAAAGATCCTTATTTTGCAAAGTCGATAAAAAGAAAGACAGCGTCGAGTAAGTCGACTCGAATGTGTCATGCCACTGTATCGTTATTCAACGTTTTACTTATGAAAATTGCGTGTCGATCAATTCTATCTAAAAGTACATTTTGTAAATATAATCAGTTCTTCAAAGCCGCTGGACGTATGGGACAGAAAGGTGCTGGAGGGTGCCCAATTCTCCTTACGGAGTTCCATATTTGGTAAATATGGCAGGGTTGTATCTATAGCAGTGGACGACCAACCAATCTCCAGGAAAGCCTTCGAATGTACGTCTTTCCAATGTTGATTTTAGTTCGGTTCGTAGCAATTTTAAATATTAAATTGTTGCTGAATCGGTGCCCCGATACTTCAGAACCATTTGAGTGAAAACAAAATTTCGACATTTTTAGATGTTTTAAATTAAGGAATATTAAATTATTTTTAGAAAAAGCTACTTTCGGGTTATAACGTTTCTTCAGATTATCTTTTACATGTCTGGAAGCCTCAAGATTTAGTGGTTCTTATTCACTGTACACATCCACCAAGTTTGCCTGTTCTGAAATTTGGTAAGTTCACTTTAGCCCAAAAAAATTTATTTAAATCATAAAATAATTTTGTTATTTTTGCTGACATGTATTTCCACATTCTTTTACTTTTGATGGTCTCTTCACCACCTTGGTAGTGAATTCGATTTAAGAATATCCCAAAAAACATATTGATTCCTTGTTGATTCGTTTTTGAAAATTAATTATTTATAATATAACGGTAACAATATTAATATCAATAATAATTTACAAACTCAGGGAGCTTAGGACCACCTGTGGACGATTGGATGAAAATCATGGAGGCTATCAATAAAATATCGAGACAAGTCGAAAGCGAATACACTTCCCTTTGCTACCTTAGAAGAGTAACAAATTGTTTAGCATCAATTTTATTTTTGTGACTATTTTTGGCTGTAACTATGTATTATTTAATGCAATATTATTAGCGTTAGATTTAGCAGAGTTAAGGGGAACTGAGGGTAGCGAAAGCCGAAATGGAAAAATTAGTCCGTGCAAATGAGGACATTTAGTTCAAGTAGGCGCATATCGGACAAACATAAAATGAGAGACTTAATCACAAAGTACCATTTAATCTTTGCCCTGATTCCTCAGCACTACTTGAGTGAACTTTTCTCAGATAAAGAACAAGATGAGGATCACCACCTCCAAGAACATCGGCGAGACGCTGTGCCACATCAGCCAAGAGGAAGGGGCGTCCCTAGTGGTCTGCGGGAGCAAGGGTCAGAGCTACCTCTTCAAGGGCAGCATACCAGACTATCTCCTCAAGCATTCTCCGGTGCCGGTTTTGGTGGTTACAGCCGACCACAACACGGAAAGGAATTTATCGCTAAAGTATCAGAAGGATGAGAAGGATGAGCGGGATGAGCAGGAAGAGCAGTCGTAATCGGCATTGTTCATCCGTCGCCTGTTATTTTCTGCTTCCTCTGATGCTTTTCTCGAGTGGCGAACGAAGGATCTTTGAAGGCAAATCTCCCCTCATCATTCTCTTCTTGGTCTTCAGTTTATCATTGATGGACTTCTGGGCAAAAGATGCTTTTAACCAGTAGCACTTTTTTCTCAGCTTCAATGATGAACAATAAAAACTTTTGTTACATCAATAGTTGTGGATGACTGCAAACTTTGTCTAGTTTAAAAGTGAAATTCCAATGTTTGTTCAATCTCACCTCTGCCTCATTCAACATTATGAAGTGTAAATATTATATTTACATTGGTTAGAATTTTCATTTTTCTATTTAAAAAAAATGTTTTGGTACGAGTTTTAAGTTTCAAGCAATCAAAAATGTCTCAAGATTAACATGCAAACATCTGACGAGGACCAAAGTGGTTTATTCAAATTAATCGTAAAAGCGACATTTGTAGATACAAAATAGCATACATCGGGAAAAGGTTATAATGCAACAGCAATAATAATTCGGCCATTTTGGTTGTGTAAGGTTGTGTTAACAAAATAATAATTATATTATAATATAATTATATATATATTATAACGATATCATATAATTATAGTATAATAATATTTATTATTATTATTATTATTATTATTATTATTAATATTAAGTATCCAAACTGTAGTTTTCAAACATAACTTTCAACATTTTCACGAACAAAACATAGAAAACAAACTTTAATAATAATCTCATCAGCTTTATAGCTCTTATAAATATAAAAATATAAAAAAAATTGTTATCGAAATTCGTCAAACTGCGACACAATATTGTTACACTTACAGTTACACTGCGCAAAAAAGGTTGCAAAAGCACTCCTTAAAGCACAAATGATCTTGGTCTTGATCTTGGTCTACTCCTTGATCTACCTAAACGACCTCGGACATTTCAAAGACATGCAAAGATCGAATCCTGCAGCGAGATGTAGCCATCTCGACAAAAATTAAGATGGAAAATGTACACAAAATGCTTCAATAAAAATAGCAACAACTCGAATCTGAATTTAGAAGGACCGCAAATAATCCAAAGCTCAGAGGGCACTTGAAGCTTACAATCTCTTGAGTTTATCTTGACATGCAGGGCTGTCCTCAACTCAATATTGCTCTGCATTGTTGATGTTTCCAGCACAAACGTGAGAAGTTTCCAAGGATCTGTGGTTTATTTTAACTTGTACCTGTACTTGTGAGTTGCAACTTTTTTTTCTCCGGCTGTTTAAAGGCTTAAAAATTATGATAAATTTGAAAATTAAATTCTTTCTTAACGAGTTTGGTCCTCCATTTACGACAAGTTGCAGAAGCTAAACTCCAAACATGTCAGTCGATGTAAAGCTAGCAGAAACCACACCGGCAAACGTGGTCGGGACTCCACCCAGGCACCCCCCTATGCAGAGGTCCCTGTCGGGAGATGACGGACGAAGGAGGAGAACCTCCTCCACATATGGCACCTTCACCAGGGTAGTGGTGGTTGCTGTCGATGCAAGCGACCATGCCAAGAAAGCTTTTGATTGTGAGTTGTTCGTGAAGGCAAGTTCAACAATCGGTTGTGTGACATACATTGTATTTAGGGAGATCAAAAACTAGACAAATAAATTTTTTTTTGAGCACTTTTATTTATTCACCAAGCACAACAGTAAACCAACAGAAAAGAAAAAACCAAATAAAATAACTCAAGGGTCAGCCTTAAGGAAGCGCCATTATTAGAATATGTTAAATATTTATAATGCAATTTAGAATTTATAACAGTAAAAGTTTTAACTAATTCGAACAATATTCAAACGGGTTAACAATTTTTGAAACCGTTGCAAATGCCAATGAATCCTCACAGGGTACCTGGCCAACGTCTGGAGAAGCGATGACCTCATCGTACTCGTTAACTGCCCTGAAGTACCCCACTTCCCAGTCTTCAGATTCAAAAGTGAGCAGACATAATATAGATGTAACACTGAACAATAAATTTATATTCTTTAACTCGGAGTTATTGCAATGAAATTTCTTAATTACTCTCGTTAATCTAAGTTAATAATAGGTTATTACGATAAATATCATTTAAATTAATATTATAATATCTATTAATATTCCAGTGATGACCGCGTTTACAACATTTCGTCATTCAATGCTATCCAACAAATGTGATTTATCGAATCCAGGTGGATTCAACTTACCTGTTGAAGAATGGAAGAAAATCATGGATGACGTGAACAGCGGAGCACGGATTCTGGAGGAAGAATATCAGAGCTATTGTACCGTCAAAAAAGTACGCCGTCTTTATATCCGTACGTACATCCATCAATCCATTCGTCCTTCTTTCAATCCGTCCATCCATTTATCCATCTATCCGTCCTTCTACCCACCCATCCATCCATCCGTCCTTCTACCCATCCATTCATCCATCCATCCATCCTTCTATCCATCCATCCATCCTCCTCTCCGCCCACCCAACAAATGGAATTAACCGTCAACCGGGGTGAAAGAATAAGGTCAGCCTTCGTGACACCCGCCAATCGTTCGTCTTCCATACAGTTGAAGCACAAGGTCAGGTCAGAGACGATGAAAAACGTTGGCGAGGGCATCCTTCGAATGGCTCAAGAGGAGAACGCCGATCTGATCGTCTGTGGGTCAAAGGGTACAGGGTCCACCATCTTTAACAAGGGCTCAGTGGCAGAGTGCATTGGCAGAAATTCTACCATCTCGACGCTCATTGTTCCAGCAAAGGCCATCGTATGCTAAAATCAACTCGATCGGTTATATTTGAACAATCGTGATTCATTATTGTTGTTATTATTTGCATAAATATGACTGTATATTAATAAATATATAAGTTATCTATATAAGTTATAATATATATATATATATACTTATAAATATATAAGTTATAAATATAAGTTATCATCTTGTGGAAGAAATATTTACAAAGCAATAAACCTAAACTCCTTAGTATCGGTGATCTTATTTCGATAGGCTTACTTGACATTATTCAGAAGCTTACTTGACAGCCTCAAAACTAAGCACAATCCCTAAATGAATTCACGATTTGCAACGAATCAACAAGTCAACAAGTTAACTAAAAAACACATTAGCTAAAAACACATCAGTTCATAAGGAATAGTAATAGCAATCCAATTAATTGGATAATTATTCGTCAATATTCATCAATATTTATCAGTGAAAGCGATTTATTGTAGCTCTCTTTATTCAGAATGCTAAAACGTTTCGCAGGTAAGAACAAAAATAAAAAGCTTGTAAAAAAGCATTTCTACCTGTAAGAGACCCCTTTATCTGGGACCAATTACGCTCGCCGTTTGGGAAACCAAAAATAACTTTCAACTTGTTTTTGTGTACGAAGCAGTCAACCAAGCAGTTGTTTTGATGCTATTTCCATCCCCCTTGGGGAATTCCGATGTACTTATGGAAATGCTGAAATCAATTCAGCCCTATGCTGAATAATCATAATTAACACCAGGGCAACTTGATTTTTTGTCCTCCGCCCTGGGCTAAAGAAATTTTCTGATTTAAAACAAGTTGGAATTGGGTTGAACTAAATTATTGGAAGAGAAGCATCCAATTTTTCGGGGATTTCTAGTTTATTGACACAAGATCAAATTCAAATTCAAATAACAGAGCCTAACATTTGAACCTCATTCTAAGGCTGCTTGCTTTCCAAAGTTAATGAGCTTAGCAAATGGAATTGTTAATTAGGTAAGACACCTATAGGCATAACTCGTCTGCCTGGGAGCTGCTATAAATCTCAGAGTGATCATTGGTGTCGGGCAGAGCGGAAAAAGACTTGACTTGGTTTGCCCAGAGTGTTTGATCCCAGGTGATGCTAATTCTCTTTCATCTGTTCATGTTTTTACGGAATTTCTTTTTCTTGTTCTCGTGATTTGGGTTGTTTGGGATTTGACTCGTGATTTGGATGGAGGTTCATTATTTTCCTTAAAAAAATTGTTTTTCTGTTTCAGTCGATCTTGTTTTAAGATTTTGTTATTATTTTTTTTCAGAATTATTATTATTTTATCATGCTTTCACTAAATATTTCATTAAGATTTCATTTTCAATATCTTCGACTGAAGTTGATGAGGTGTTTAATTGGGTAAAACAAATTCTTCAAAAATTAGATATTAGTAGTAAATATTATAACAACAACAATAATAAATATAATAATAACAATGCTAATAATAATAATAATAATAATAATAATTAGATTAACAAAATATGATGGTTTTGCAAATGAGTAAAAAACTGTTAACAAATGCAAATGCAGTTCATTTATATAGCGCCATATGCATATCGTCGGAGGCGCCTTTTGTCAACCATTTATATAGCGCTCTTTCCAAGGGCGCTTGCGGCAGTGCAGGCTGGGTTTCTGGGGTTTTTTTTGGAAAAAAAAAGAAAGATAAAATATTGTTTAATTATGAAGTAGCTTCAGATGTCAACACGTTTGAACTCCAGCGAAGGTCGCCCGCATTAGTTTAGAGGTCAACGAATGTCAAGTGGAGGTCATTAAAAATTCAGCGGAATGCATGAATATTAATGAGCTAGTGATTATGATAATAGTAATCGTCATAGGTGATGAACAGATATAATTAGATTCTTGATTAAAGATGCTTATTTTATGCTTAAGATAGAATAATGATGAGATGAATATGATCACGTTGGTGATAATAACAACAATCTTGATGATGACGACGATGATGATGNTGAACAGATATAATTAGATTCTTGATTAAAGATGCTTATTTTATGCTTAAGATAGAATAATGATGAGATGAATATGATCACGTTGGTGATAATAACAACAATCTTGATGATGACGACGATGATGATGATGGAGATGGAGATGATGATGACTCAACTGATGATGATGATGATGACGATGATGAAGGCAAGAGAACTAAACATGTAAGAGGCTTTTTAAGCTTTTCATCTGCCAGTGGTCGTCCGCTCTGGTGCAAATGGGTTCAAGACATTTGAGATTTGAAGGGTGTTTTTGAGAATGTATTTGAATGGCACTCGAGCCAAGGTCGACTTGTTGCACGTCGGTTTAGAGAATCTTAATAATAACAATAATAATAATAATGTTAATAATAATAATAATAACAATAACAATAATAATAATAATAATAATAATAACAATAACAATAATAATAATAATAACAATAATAATAATAACAACAACAATAATAATTGTAATAACAATTAAAATAATAATTAAATAATAATTCCAATAATAGTAAACTTCTAAAAAATCATTTAAAAGGTCTCGTTTAACATTCATTCTTTTGATTCTGAAAATGATGCTGTCTGTCGAGACTTGGATTTCTGATGCTAGTCTGGAAAATATTGGAACTAGATTATTATGTTAATAATAGTTAATTTATAATGCGCCATTTGCATAGTGTCAGAGGCGCCAAGATATAGCTTTTAAACTTGCGAGCAAGTAAGTAAGTAAGTTTATTTATATAGCGCCATAAGCATGAGCGTCAGGGGCGCTTAGACCATTTATATAGCGCCGGCTCCCAGGGAAACTTTGTGGCGGTGCAAGCTGGGTTTCGAACACGACACGTAACGACTGTTGCTTTTACCGTCGTTCTCAGGAACGCTACCCTCTGAGCTAACTTGCACCCCATTAAGTATAATTATGAGGTTATAAATATAATTAATATGATGATGGCAGGCTCAAAATAAACCAATCACCAATGACCTCACCGACGCAACAAGCCGCCGGATTGGCTGGGGGCATCACGTGGGACCCAGCCGTCCTAGAGAGAGAAGAAGAGGGCAAGGCAATCAGTGCATACAAGGCCAGTAGGAGAAGGTCCTCGTCCTATGGGACATTTAGTAGGGTGGTCGTGGTGGCAGTCGATGGCAGCGACCATGCCAGAAGGGCTTTCGAATGTTGGTATTGCTTTCCCGGACCGCGCTGCACATGATAATGATAGACAACAATGACAGTGTTTGTATCATTTGTATCGATTGTATCAGCAGCACTTTAAGCTGTTTTCAAACTTATGATCATTGATCATTGAAAAAGAAACATTCTAAGCCAAAGATTAATTTGTTTCGATTACGACTGACATTTAAGTAATAATTAAATTATTAAATAATTAAATACTGATATTTAAGTAATAATTATAATTACTGGTTTATCAATCGCCAATCAACCGTCAATAAATTTCAATCAATTGATATTTAGTAAATAAACTTATCAAATCAATTACACTGATTGTCCAGGGTACGTGATGAACATCTGGAAGAGCGAAGACCTCCTTGTTTTGGTCCACTGCCCTGAGACTCCCAAACTGCCCACCTTTGCCTGGAAGAGTTGGACTATAATGTTTCCATAATTAAACGTGACAAATAGCATTAATATCAACGGGATAAAGTTATTGTAATGATTTGTGTGGCAAGTGACATTGTTGGTTAATCATGTTATTTGATGATGATGACGATGACGATGACGACGACGACGATGATGAGGATTATGATGATGATGATGACGACGATGATGATGATGATGATGATGATGATGATGATGATGATGATGATGATGATGATGATGATGACGCGGTTAATCATTATTTATTATAAATCAAGACAAGGTTAATTATTTCCTCATAATTTCCTAATTACGTGAATTAATTATTTGAACACTTTAAAAGAAAAATTATAATTAAATAAGATTAAATTCTCATCCTAAGGTGGAATAGCTCCGCCTATCGACGAGTGGAAGAAAATATTGGGCGACATGAACTCGACCACGAGGAAGATTGAGGAAGACTACCAGACTGTTTGTACGCTGAAGAAGGTGAAGAAATCATGACCAATAATAATTATTATTATTATATTTATTTATTTATTTTATAAATTCTATCCCCTCCCTTCCAGATGAAGTTCAAGATGAGGGCAGAGGCAATGAAGAACGTGGGCGAAGGAATTCTGCGCATATCCTCAGAGGAGAGCGCCGACCTGATCGTCCTTGGTTCCAAGGGCACCGGGGCTTCGACTTTCGTCAATAAGGGGACAGTGGCAGAGTACGTCTCGAGGAATTCTCCCATACCCACCCTAATCGTACCCTCATCTTGAGGGAAGCGTTCTCCTTAACCCTTTCCCCTGCTAGAATCGGGAATGGTCCCTTGAGAAGATATTAAGCTTATCCCTTAGTGAGCTGGTTATAGAGTGATAGTCATGTTCCAATAGCTGTCATTAAAGTTATTTCCAATAAATATGTTTATAATTGAGTTGTCTCATTTTTTAATGTTTTTACTATTTATTATTATTATATTTATTATTATTATATTTATTATTATTATATTTATATATATTTGCTTATTTATATATATTTATTACTCGAACGTTATCATCGACATTTAGGAAAATTATAATTGATGTTAATAAAAAAAAAAAAACTCACAAAATAACTAAAACCACATTTAAAATTTGACTCCTGAATTCGACTTTAATAATAACGATTCGAAGTGCGTCACGTTTGACACAACACCGAAAGTAGGCGCTACATAAATACTTTAGCGCCTCTGACGATGCGCACGTGCGCTCCTAAATTGAATTATATAATTAACTGATTCCAATCAATTCAACTCTGATTAACTGAATCACCAAAGCATGCATTGGAAAGTATAATAAAATGCATAATAAAATAATAAAATATATTTATTTATAACTTTGGAAGCGCTCCGCACAACTGAACATGCACCAATCTCAGTAAAACAATTCGAGCTGAAAATCGAATTTATTTTAAGAACTTCGACCTCAAAAGTTCAGAGAAAGATTTTTTTTTTGAGATTCTTGAATAGAAATGTAAAAAATTGGAAGTAAAAACGAGCGGATCTCAATTCACGAACAGCATTCTTAAGGCCAATTATTGGTAATTTGCCCCAATTAAACTCCACAAAGAATACAAATTATCGTGATTAAGAATGGGTCCACAAATTATATCAAGTCAATTTCTGGCCCCCAGCGCAGTCACAAATTCTTGACCTTGGGGTGCATGGCGTTAGGGCAAGGGTCAAAACCAATTCGTAGTCAGTTGAAAAATTAAATTGACCAAGAGAATACTTGTAAAATGCATATATTATCAAAATTAAAAAGTTATTAATAAATTTAAAAGAATGAACATTTTTCGCGTTCACCTGTCAACGCTGCTGATGGAAATGAGCGTCATCCGACTCCTTACGATCTCCTGCGGATCAAAACATTCAACGCGTTAATCGCGATTAACGCGCTTGAGAATTTCATTTAAAAAGTGAACTCGTTGTAAGCTTATCAAGAGGCACTTTAAACTCTAAAGCAGCGAGGCCACGTCCAGGTATAAAAGGGAGTTTGGAGAGACCTTACCTGAGTTGATGGCTTGGAACGTGGTTGATATCGGTTGAACTTTGACCTGTAGAGACTTTCACTTTGCGAGATAAAATTAGGAGGTTTTGTTTGGCAGTCGTGTTGCTTTGTTATTTTTCGTAGCCATTTTGTTGTCAAGAATGAGTGCAAATACCAAGGAGGTTGACGATGCTGTGAGCGTCCAAGGACTGCTTTACCAGAGTTAGTGACGTTTGGATATATTAATTCTCATTATTTCCTTGTTAAGAGTTTTAATCATTAATAGCGAAAACATTTTTCAAAACAAGGAATTTGTTGCTAAAGTAAATCTTTTATTTACTTGTTTTATTTTACTTGTTTTTTAATATTTTGGAAAAAAAAAACGAATATTTGGAAAGCGGAAATGTTGTCAGCTTGACAATCTTTCTTGCCAACATCAAACAAACTCGGAAGATGCTTTTCAAGTGCTAAGACAACAAAACAAGGACAGGAAACCTTAGCAAGGAGGACTTTTGAATAAACGAGGAACAATTTTTTTGATTAAAAGTTCAATTGCAAGGAAATAAAATAGCCATTAATGTTCGTATTAGTGATGTTAAAAATGGAATTTTTCACAGTGGGCTGCTTTATTTATTATTGTGGTTCATTATTTAGATGAAATATGTCAAGAACCAATTAAGAAATTTAAGCAAACATGTGACAGTCCTACGAGTGATGTAATTGAAAATTATACTGAATTCTGTTAACTGCTGAAATCAGTAGTTTTGTAAAAGTGCTCATAATAGGTGTACAATCAAATTTTATGATTATTATGTCTTAAGATAGGTGATCTTTGACATCCTTGGTGTCGAACCATATGAAATAATTGAGAACCAGAACCAGAGAACCAGAACGTCACAAAAACTTGTGGACATCGATCTTTTTCCCATATTATATTTTAGCATTGTAATATTAGTAGTATCCCTAAACCTCTAAACCTGACCCCTAATCCTAACTCATAACCTTAACTTCTGCTGAACTGGATCCTTAATAAATTATTTTTTGATGCAATAAATTAAAATAGATATGTTCAAAATGATTTGGCAGGTCTAGACGGGGTCTTGTCAAAGATCGGTCAGTTCGGACCTTATCAGAAACAAGTTGTCTTCCTGGTGAGCCTGGTGGCTTTTTCAACTGCCTTCAACAACCTAGGATACGTCTTTTGGGCAGCAAGGATGGACCACCACTGTGAAGATCACTATCATGCCTTGGATGTGAACATCTCAAGTGAGGTATTCTCATCTTCAATGATTATCTTCTTTGAGTGAAAGTCGTTTTTACTGTTAACTTTCTCAGGAGTGAAAAATTATAATTTTTTTTAATGTAATAGACCAGGCTGAGAGTCATTCTTAATCATTCACAGGACAACTAATTGAAGTCATTAAATATAATGTATTTCATAATATTTTCACTTAAATTTAGAAACATTCAATGTGCATAAAAACTTAACTTATTCTTACAATAGCAATATTATAATTGAGATTAAATCATTAATTATTAAGATATTATTCACAAATTTTAAATTAAAGTTATTAACTTGAGTTAATTAGAGGTTGTTGTCATCCTGATGCTTTAATGTAGGTCGTATCTGACACAATCCAACTTCCACTCGATCGTGAATGACCTTATGATCGCAGTCATGAATATTCATGGGCTATGTTAATAACCATCACAACCTACCACATCGCAATCACAAGGAAATTATCATACAAAAAAAACTCTAGCCTAGATCAACATCAAAGTATGAAGCGGTAGTTTCGAAATCGTGTATTCAATTACATTTTATAGCTTCCCATTGTTAACATTGTTAACACAAATTCTGTCAAAGAACAGCTGTAAAAATTTAGGTAGCATACCAATCTCAAATCCAGAAAGTTTGATTTTATCAAAGGATAAAGATCTATTTCTCAATCGGTCAATTCCATGGGAATTAAACAGAAAAGGAGAGTCCGTGAGGAGTCCTTGTCACCAATACCGATGGGACAGCCCCTCCAAGACTTTTCTAAATGGTAGATATTGATTCTTTTTCAATTTTTGACATGTCAGAGGGAATATTTCAATTAACTCTCATCGAATTCTCGATAAAACCAGGCATGGAGAGCAATCGAACCGAACAAGAGAGTTGCCAGAAGTGGTCGTACGACACGAGCGTTTTTAAATCAAGTATTGTCAGCGAGGTCAGGAAAATATGCGATAACTTACTTATTACGATTTAATTTTAATTTGTTCGATGAAAATTTTTTATAATTTATGTAACTAAGACATCTGGTAGAAAATATTTGGTTCATTCCCTAGAATCTGCATTATTTATTCGGTCTTAAATGTTAACGAGCATTGACTTCTTCGAGTTTAATGAATTAGTGATGAACTACCATTTTCAGATCTCCCACAAATGACATTTATCTACATTTTAGACTCCGATCATAATTTTAATATCTGTTTTCAGTTATTGTTTATTTGTACAATTTGAAATTTTGGATTTAAAGATGAACCTGGTGTGTTCACAAAAATGGCTCGTGTCTGCCACACAGTCGGTCTATATGGCAGGACGGATCGCGGGCTCAGTCATTTATGGACATGCCTCAGACAGGTTTCTTCCGTGCTTTCTGATCCAAAGCTTTTTCTGATCATTCAAATAATACCGAAAATGTAAATTTAATCTTTAATGCTTATGATTATAAGCTTTATCCATGAAAATTTTTACGCAGTAAATAATTTACAAGTTTGATAAAGAGTTCTGAATTACAGCTACAGTACATGATCTGATGGTGTGTCTAATGGCTGATAAATGTTTAAATAAAATTAATTTTAGGCCATAATGAATCATATTTAATTTGAATTACTATTAATAATTAGTATTATTACAGACTTATTCTTTGACAGATTTGGCAGACGTCCTAGTTTGATGGCGGCAATTGGGTTGCAATTAGTTTTCTCCAACATGTGTTGCTGGATGAGCAACATTTATGGGTTCTTGGTGGTAAGGTTTTTGTTAGGAATTCATACAACTGGAGAATTTCAGATTGCATTTGTGATGGGTAAATGTTTCGATATTAAAATTAATTAAATTTAAATTAATTAGATTGTTTAATTGTGTAATTCCATGATTTTTATTTTGTTTCTGTCTCGTTTTAGCTTCCGAAAATGTTGGACCATCGTATAGGACTTTAACAGGTAGGAACAAAAGATTAATATTATGTCAAAGCAATAACTGCATTTATTTTTTTATTTGATTTATAATTAAATGATTTGTAATTACCTTATAATGATTTATTTACTGTTTATCAATAGGAATTATAATACATCTATTTTGGGCCATCGGATATATTTCAATAGCAGGAATTGCGTACTTCATTCGTGAAAGATTTTGGTTACAAGTTGCTCTAACAGCTCCGTTGTCCTTATTGGTTATCCTTTACTGGTTAGCATGAAAAAGTAGTATAAATAAATAACAGCTTTATAGTTTTTAAAAAAATTGTCTAAAATTGGAAATTAATACCTGTGAATATTTTGCAGGTTTGTTCCTGAAACTCCGAGATTTCTTCTAAGCAGTGGCCAAAGGGAAGAGTGTCTCAACCAGCTGAAGAAAATGTCAGTTAAAAATAAAATTGAATTTCCAAAAGAAGTAGAAGATAACCTACAAGTAATTAGCTTATAAAAATTTCGTAAATGTTACAAAATTAAATTTCATCGCGAATTAAGTATTAATTAACTAAAATGTAATTGCTTACAAGGTTGATGAAAAAGTTGAGAATTGCACGTTATTGGACCTCTGTAAATACAAAAATATCAGACGTACAACCTTAATACTGACTACCGCCTGGTGAATACATTTTCAAATGGTTTACTTTCCGAAAGTTACACCATCAAGAAAATTTAACTTCATATTTCAGGTTCGCCGCAAGCTTCGTATACTACGGTCTGACCCTAAACTCAGCCTCCTTCAGCGGCGATCCTTACTTGAACTTTTTCTTGAGTGGAATAATTGAAATACCATCGTATATTTTGGTCCAGCCCTTATTTTCTAAGTTCGGGAGACTTATACCATTTTCAAGTTGTTTGTTCACAGCGGGAATTCTTCTCATGTCGACAGTACTATTGCCAAACGGTGAGGAAGTTCAGTAACAACTTTGGTAAAAAAAGATTCAATGAAGACAAACACGACCATTACACTTCACGACATATATTTCAGATTTGCTCGTTTGCAAAACCACTATGACCATTCTTGGAAAGGGCGCCATAACGTGCGCTTACGCCATGGTTTACATTTTGTCGGCTGAACTCTATCCAACCAAAATGAGGAGCATTGGAGTTGGAACGTGCTCAGTATTTTCACGATTAGCAGCAACACTGGCTCCGTTCGCTGCGGATTTGGTAAGGTTTACAGATTGAAATTCAATTTAGTTGAATGAAAATTAAACAACAAAAGAAAATTACAATTTAAAAAAATTTACGACAAATTTACAAATGAAAATTATTCAAAGTATAACAATTATCAAAGGAATACATTTAAATATTTTATTTATCATTACAGGCAACAATATGGCAGTATTTGCCGTTCGTAACATTCTGCGGAGTTTCGTTCACTGCCGGATTTTTGGTGTTACTGCTTCCAGAAACAAGAAATAAACCGCTGCCTCAGACCATTGACGAAGGCGAACAATTCAACGGGAAGCATAACCTTAACTTGTAAGTTACATACGACAATCACAATCAACAAAATGTATACATTTAATCAATCTCCGAAGAGAAACGTTCAAAAGAAATATTTAATTTCAGAAAGTGCTGGAAACAAGAAGACAAAAAGACTCAAATCGAATTTGAAGAAATATAAAATGACAATACAAAAACAAAAAATTTGAAAATTCAATAAATTAAAAAAAAAGTTGTTCCCCAAAACACGCCATCTACCTGGCATATTTCAGACATAGTCGTCGATCAGTTGAGCGCGCCATTGCGAGGAAGAATTCTGTTTATAAATAAAGTCATGCTTGAACTCTATCGACGTCTTCGATTTGCTTTGCCGAGCTCTAAGAACA
>MPNW01000259.1:66020-78380 GCA_011800805.1 Hirudo medicinalis | reverse complement strand
TCCGAGCCCCGCAGTTGTTCCCCAAAACACGCCATCTACTGACGGCAGTCCCAACGACCCCGACGAGACTCGAACTCGCAATCTTCTGATCCGAAGTCAGACGCCTTATCCATTAGGCCACGGGGCCTGCACGTTCCTTATCCTTACTTATGTTATTTAGCACTAGATTATATGTAGTTATGCAGCGCTTTCCTCCCCACATGAGTTATCAATTACTGATTTATTTCAATAAGGTTAAAGTTAGTTACCTGCAGACGTTTATTTTACACACTGAAATTTATAGCTACTTGTTAATGATATTTTATATATGGTAAAAATCAGCTATTTCGTTCCTCGCAAAATAATACCAATTGCTTTGTTAACTGTTGTAATATCCTAAGAGCCAAATATTTTTTCATTGTTCCATCAGACATTTCATGATAAGTCAGACACTGAAAGCTGTTTTTCATGTCGTTAGGGATTCTCATGTTGGTTAAGCCATATCTCGAAAACATTGCTCTTGTGCAGTTACTCCTGTGCATGTGAAGATACTGGCTCCTGGGATTTCATGACCTCCGGTAGGTCGGGTGGCGTCGACAGCTCAGTTATTTCTAACGGTTCGTAATTGCCGTCTGAAAGTTGTTGAAGCAATAAGAATGTTAAGATTTTATGACATTGTGAGTGGTAAATCACATTTGTTTGCTGTAATTTTCTATAAAATTAAACACAAATAACATAATGATATAACATAATAATGAATTACTGTTTATGTTATTTCAGCTAATTTTAAACATTCGTATGTGGCAAGTGCTAATACTCAATTAAGACCAAGATATAGGAATCTGAACATATTGAATAAGAAGAC
Organism: Hirudo medicinalis; assembly: GCA_011800805.1. Classification (NCBI taxonomy): domain Eukaryota; kingdom Metazoa; phylum Annelida; class Clitellata; order Hirudinida; family Hirudinidae; genus Hirudo; species Hirudo medicinalis. Next base: position 77,536 of record MPNW01000259.1, on the reverse strand, counting down.
TATTCACAAGAAATAATTTCTCATGTTATCAATTATTAGCCATGCAATGAAATTCAGCAAAAAAGCATTTTATATAAATATATAGTATAACTAAGAATAGATAGTGGCCTTGTAAGATGAATTAAATTTTCTTTTTTGGTAAAAGATATCCAAGAAGAGATGGAATTAAGCCTACCATCCTGTTTATAAACAAGTCCCACTGTTGCTGGAGACTGTGGTTTGGCTGTGTAGCTCGTGTAACCGACATCGCTTAAGAGCTTGTTGTCGTCCAAAGGCTGTCAAATGTCACAACACATTGGTGAGTGTTCAATTTACAATATTGAAATATAACATAATTATATATTGAAATATAACGTAACTATATATTGAAATGTAATTCTATGAGACATAAATTAGCCTTGAAAGGATGGTAAATTATCTTAAAAGATGCCAATACAGTGATGCAATGGCATCATATGACCTGACGAGAATTACTTCAAATTAGTTGCTAGAATAGAATAAATATTTACCTGTCCTTCTCTAAGCAGCATCATATCATCGACATTTTTTTTGAGAATTCCCTTGATCATTTTCTTAACTTCTAGCACCGATGTGGACTCTTTAACGTCCAGAAAAACGGTAACATTTTTACGTCGAACCATAAGAAAAACATCCTGTTGAATAGAAATTAGCCGTAACCAATGACTCAAATTGCTTCGTCATTTTTTCATTTTAGAACTCCGAGCAGCCGACAGAAAGCATAAAGTGGCCCGAAAACATATGAGATAGCTGGTTCTTAGCGCATCATCAATAAAGTGCATCTGTTCAGTCTCACTACGCGGTTATAAATTATTTAATCAGGCACCAACCATATCTGTATTTCAAAATACTCCTATATCGCTAATAGCTAATGTCTGAATGCACTTTATAATATTTTTCAGAGTAAAAGAACAAAGCGTCTCTTAAATATTTGTAAAATTTTATCTAAATTTAAAAAGTTTAATTTTAAAATTATTATATCGAACAATTAACTGTGGCGTGCAAACATTCAGATATCAACTGCGCTTCGTTTCTAGGTCAATCGTTTGGACATGCAGACTTATATTGACGGTTTTTACCAACTTTGTTGTAATATTTTTTTAATAAATAAATAATTTATCAGTACTTTGTGATAGAAAGATACAACTTTAAAATTTTGAAGTTTGCAGACGTTGCACAAGAATTATTTAATTGTTTCGTAATAAAGTTGTCCAAATATATTGGGATACTAGTAAATTTCAAATTATTATTAAGTAATTACTCGGCAAAGATATTTATCTGCATTGAGTTAAAGAAAAAGTGTTATGTGCTCTACACTTCAAGAAATATTAGAAGTGATGAAGCTTGGGATAACTATCGTGCAAGATGTTATTTCGTTTATTGTGGAACAACATAATACATTTAACTTGAGTCCACATATAGGAGGTTATATAAACAATACAGTTTAATGGTGCGCACGAAATTGGAAAGTAAAAGCATCGGATGAAGTCCAGTTCATTGGATTTGTGGAGTTGGTACCTCTCACTTAGCATTAAACCGTGATCTGGCTATTTAATTTTAATGGTAAATTAATAATTTAAACACACTAATAAAAAATCTCCATGTACGTAGTTATCCCGATTAGTCCGTAGGAAAACAACAGCTGGTAATATGGAGAAGACTTGCTTAGACTTTTATCAATAAGTTGGTTAAATAGGCTTGCCTTGGGTATTAAGTAAATCAAATACTGGTGTAAATGGTTATAACAAGGACTGTTTAGCAGTACCGTTGCATTAAGAAATAATTTGAACTTAATTAACCAACAATGTAACAAATTCGTCAAAATCGAATTTTGTAATCAGGTATTGGTCACGTCAAAAAGAATTTCAATTCATTTTTTTCATTCATTGATTCTCAGATCATTCAAGAAATCGTGAACGATTGTTTGTCGTCTATGTCTCCAGGCATCGTAAAAATTATCGTGAAATTCTCGCCGTAAGCACACATAAGTTGAGAGACGAGCGCTCTCGAAAAATAACTCCAAAATGTACGACTAGCCACGAAAATGCACAATCTACGAACAAAAAAAAAAAGCTGCATGTCGTGCAACTGTGAAAGATGGCCACGGAAAGATTAAAATTTTGACTGAGAATTTCGAGTGGGATAAATATTACCGCTTCATCAATTTCAATCGAAATGCATTTTTCGCTTCGAGATCAGAACGAACGATGCATGCCAAATAGGTTGCTGAAGTAACCGGCGGTTGGCTTCAAATCGCGTGGTTTTCTGCTTTGAGAATAAATAATTTGAATTGCCGAAAAAGAAATTTTGCGAATAATGAAAGTGTCAAGTGATGGTGGTCGTCGACATTTAAGAAACCCAAGAAATAAAACTTAAAACTCAATGGAATCACGAGAGGAAAATAAAGATCAACATCAACGTGTTCTACACGAATCCGCGACTACATAAATTATTGGTAAATCGATGGTTAATGTAATGATGATAATGAATATTAAAGATCGAATTATTTTATTTAAAAATTATTTTCAAATGAAAACATCGAAAGTTGTAGTTTCAAATGAAGACGACGAGGGAATGGAAATATTGGATTAAATATTATGCAGACGTAATTTCATGAGTTTGGAGGTCAAATTCGGCCTCTCGGATTAAAGATTATAATCCGCTTAATTTTCTTTAAAAACACTGTTTAATTTACTTTTCTAAAAAAAAATTACTTGCAATTTCATTATTATTTAAGGAAATGAAATAAATTTTGAAAGCCTCTTCCTTTTCTGAAAACTGGACAAAGACTCGAAGAAAATGGTAGAGAGAAGTTGTTCGCAATTCCAGGCACGCAACATCAGAAAGAAATCCTAAGCTGTTTCTCTCGTGTCTTCTTCTCATTCGACACCTTTCCTTGCTCTTTGTTTTCTTACGAGCTTCCGTATTTTGACACGACAAGAACGAAAAAACAAATGCTATCAGATTTTAACGAATTCGCGACAATAAACTGATTTAATTGCTAGATTAGGACTAACACACGTGAATACATCCCAAACGACTCATGCCATGAAAGCACAAACGTTAAAATATAGCTGTGAAAGCCGAATGCCGCAATGAAAGACCAAATAGGTAAAACATTTTTCTTATTAAATTAAAAAATAAAAATAAACAGCGATTGCAAAACCATCGAGAATTGAGTGCGTCCAAAACTCGAGACTACAAGTGGTTCTAATTTGACCGCGCGACAATTCTAAAGGTAGAAAAATGAAAGACCAGTTGGATTTCTCATCTTCTCTCTTCCTCCTATCGTCCGTCCCTCATTCCGTTCGAATGGAAAATTTCTCCACGGAGCGAGACCTGGAATTAAAAAGATGGAAAAGGTTAAAATATTGCCCGAGTGTGCATTGGGCCTGGAGACGCGTCCCCTTCACATCAAAGACCGTCTCTCGTCCCCCAGCATCATGGCCTCATGGCCTCATGATTTCTGACAATAAATAACAAATGGCCTGGAACTTCAACTACACGAGTTGAGATGCTTCTCATTGAGGGACAAAAAGAAAGAAATCGCCTCATTGCATCATTTATGTCGACCTGTTTTTATTTTATTTCTTAATAAATCGTCCAATCTTTAACATTAATGGCGTCATTAATCTTGGATCAGGTTTTCCTTCTAAGAAGAAAAATATGAATGAATGCAGAATAGAGACTTCATCGGTAATGAGTTACTGTAAATAATTATTTATGAGGAACGATTTCCTGTAATAAATTATAAGGTCATAATCTATTATTCTAGCAATTTATAACAGAAATATTTTATAAGAGACGTTGCATGACATAAATATGCATGTGACAATCTTAGACGACATCAGACATCACAGCATCCTATCATCATCTTGCCATCAAAAGTCAAGATCAAACACCGCATTCGATGACAAAATTTGATTTGGCCCATCACTTAGAGGCAGTCCACTCGAAAGCGATCAGAGGAAGATTCGAAAAAAAATTCGATATCGAGAAATGAGCAGCTCTTCTTTTCATCAGTGAAGAAATAAATCTCCAGAATCAAGGAAAAGTAGAAAAAGAAAAAATAAAGAGAAAAAGAAATGGAAAATCAGGAACGAAATCGAGACAAAGTCGGAAAAAGGGCAAGAATTCTGCTTCGTCGAGATAAAGACAGATGACTGGACACGGTAGCTTAGCGATTCCTCTTTGATGGAATGGTGTTCAATTTGTCCGGGGGAGTGATTAACATCGCGAGTACGGGGTCACGGCCACCTACCTAGGGTCAATGGGACGGCAAGGGTTTAGGGTAACATCCGGAAATGGTGTCGGAAAGAATTTTCGTGGAATTGGCGTGCAACGGTGGGCATTGTGAATCTGTTTGTACTCATCAAGTTGAATCACGAGATTGTCTTTTGAAAAGGTTTCGTGTGATTGAATGCGCTTTCGAGGTGTGAGAATGCATCCATTTTATTGCTGCCGTTCACTGGAGAATTAAGATCCAATTTATTATTAAATGCTGTCCATTAAACTCTTAATAAGTAAAATAACATCAATAGTAATCACACTGATGACCAGACACAGTATCAAATATTGTTCTCCTTCCAACATCTGACAGACTGCGTAAAACCAACATCTCTCTTGCAGTCTTCAGTCTCTTAACTTTGATTTCCTAGCTGCTCGATTCAAGCCATTTATTTGAGAAATATATGCACTTAAAAGAGACCCACCTCGGACAATGAAGAGACATGAGCGTAGTGCATTCCATAATAAACAACAGGGAACCGAGTCACGTAGAGTCCATAAAAGTCCCGATTCTGTCTCCTTTTCTTCTTTTCGTCCATCCAACTCGCATCATCGAGCAGGGCCGGTAATGCTTTTATTCCAAGACTTTTTTCCCGATGGAGATGTTATTAAAATGCTTCCATTGTACTCCTACTGGGATCGGATTTGTCCGACTTGTTTAAAGTCTGCTTTTAGTGGAACCGCTGAAAGCGGAGAGAGTTTTTATTTTCTTATTTTATTTTCTTTGTTTTCTTTGCAGGATGATTAATCGAATTTTTGAGCTACTCTGATTGAATTTCACTTTTCACGTCTCAGAATTTTCATTAATTTGTTGGAAAGTAATTTCACTTTTTTTTTATGTTTTTTTTTTCTTGCAAAGAAATAGCCGTGAATTAATGGCAATTTGTTGCATTTTCTTTACAAATGACAACTTAAACAGTAGATGCAGTAAATTGGGAGAAAATATTTGGTAGTAAATAATATAACATCCATCTCATTTTAACGTGTGATTACAAAATACATCTCAATGCGATCAATCAATTATGTTTATTTACGAATGTGTTCAATCAAACAACAAAACTCAAACAAGGACTCTCAATATTCTTCCTACAAGTTCACAATGCTAGATCATGACTTCAAGCAGGTCACTTGTGACATTCAGTGACATTCCGTAATACTTTGCTAGCAGCCCTTTCCTCATACATCTCCTCCCCAGCATCATCAACATCATGGTCGTCGTCGTCGTCATCATCGTTCAGGTCTCTAAAGTGAGAGCTGGAAAAAAGAGAAAGGAATTCCAAGAGAAAAAACTTCTCTTTGCCTCATTTAACGTCACCAGAGGGCCCAGGACAAATTTCGTTCAGTAATTGGAAACGAAGAACTTTCGATGCAGAATAAGGACGTACGAACCCTGGGTTCAACGGCATCAACAGGATGGAGGAAGATGAAGATGAAGAAGAAGAGGAGGGGAGTCCCGGTCTTACTTCATTGCGAGATAATCACCTCCAGGGGAGTTCATACCCCACTCTGGAAGGGCTTTATGAGTGGATCAGAGAAGGATTTCTGGGGTTATAAACTTTGAAAGCACTTTTAAGTCTTAATGATTCTTGACCGACAATCGAAAGAGGCAGTGGTTGTATTTACTTGGAGAGCAGTGTGGTCGACGAGTCCATGCGAAGTCATTTGTCTGAGGTTCTGCGTCAGTTTGGATTTTAAATAATTTCAACGGTTTTTCTTTGCAAGAACTGTTCTAAGGATCGTTTGGTAGTGAATATCGAGGAAAGAACAATCTTTCCAAAGTTCCGTGTTTTTTTTCTTCACTTTTCACTGACAACTGGAGAATCTCTATTTAACCACGAACGGAGGAAGTAAAGGTTAAGAATAGGTTTGTAATTGTCGGGATAAAATGAGGACTAACACTAAAGAAAAAGTTTAAATATTTGAAATACAATAATAAATATTAATTTTAATAATTTGTGATTTATTGAAACAGAATTTCAGAAGGTACTTCTCCAGTAGACTCACCAATGCTTTTGAATCCCAAATCCTTAAGAATTTAACTACAATTCGAGCAATGCTGATTTAAACCTGATTTAACTCATTCGAGAGTTTTACATCCGGAAGTCAGAGAACTTGTTCGCGTAGTTATTACATTTAGTTTTCATAAATACTGGCATTATAATGTATTTTTGACTGTTTATACTTTCATATTTCAGACATTTAGCAATTTCTTAATAAAAGAAAATAGTTTGTGATAATGTTAGATTCCGTTTTTAAATGCCTGACATTTCATGCAGCTAGGGTCATCAAATCTACACTCTGAAATCACCCGTGACGTAATTCTGTCAAAGTTATGAACCGACCAATCACAGAAAGGGGATTACGTTTTGAAAGGTCGAATAGGAAATGAACTAGAGGTCAGAGGGTAACTCAATCTTTTCAAAAATTAGGCGTCTTATTGGGTCATCCGAATATGTTGCCGCTTCATCAAAGGGCTTTTTCACCATCGTCGTCGTCGTCATCACCATGATCATGATCATCATCGTCGTCGTCGTCGTCGTCGTCATCACTCTCGTCTTCATTTTCCATTAAGGTTTTGGCTTCAGAGTTTCATTAGTAACCCCGGTCTCAATTTGTAGAGGAGCAGTGTGATAAGATGAACGAGTCTAACGATGGTGATAAATTTGATGAGGAAGGTGATTGAGGTTGCGATAAGGCCTTACGCCAGGGGGGATTAGAACCATGGGCTCGACCTTGGGAGCGGCTTTGGAGGTCATCGGACAATTTTGATAATAAAAAAATAAAAAAAACTAGTAAAATATCAGAGAATAAAACTATGAAAAATAAAAATAAATAAAATTGGGACTTTTATTTCGACAACTACTTGACACAAGACAACGCGACAATTACCAACTCAAACGTACGTCACACGAGGACCTAGAACTCTGAAACCAACTCCTTATGTACGAAACCAGTACAGTCCGTATCAGTACTGTACTGCTCGTCACAACAGTAATTATGACAAGAGCAACACTAGAAATATTATCATTAATCATAAAGAGACGTACAACTATTTATTAATACACGAATTGTAAATAAACAATGTGTGCATTTAAAACTCAACTATGGAATCATTTTTAAGCCTTAGAACGACTACAAACATTAAAGAAAACAACATCCAGCCTACCCTTCCGCTCAGTTGACATGCCTGCAGTCAACGGGAACCATGGAACACCCGACGTAATGGTGCGGACTGACGACCGACACGGGAGAATTCCCAACCTCCAGATGGCCCCCGGGGTAGGGCTGGCCGCAAATCCCCCAAACGAAGACCTTCGAACTCCTGTGGACGTCAAAAAGCCAGGCCATGCGGCAGTCGCAACTTATGTTGTTACCCTGCAGGGAAAGCATCTTCAAGGAGGTGGAATGACGGCGCCCGGTTGGAAAAACGCAACGTTGGATAGTCTGGAGTTCGTTGTTGCTCAAGTGGAGGATTTTGAGGTGGTGGTTCTGCCTCAGTATGCCATCGGGGAGGCTCTCGATCAGGTTGTTCGACAGATTGAGAAGGTAGAGGGACTTCTGGTGGGAGAAGAGCTTTGGCCAAAGGGTTCTGATGAAGTTTTCGTGGAGGTAAATGGTCGTCAGGTTCTTAAGGTTTGTGAAGGTTTCTGCTGTTATGAGGCTGATGTTGTTGTGGTTGAGGGCGAGACTGATGAGATTGTTCAGGCCTTCGAAAGCCTTCGAGTAGACAGAATCTATCTTGTTTCTGTCCAGATTCAGAACCCTCAGTTTGTTGGCGTGGCAGAAGATGCTGCTTCTCAGGTTCGTCAGTCGATTCTCGCCCAGGTGGATTACTCGGACGTTGGCCAAGTGTCTGAATGCCAGGGGGTGGATCGACGAGATGCGATTCCTGTCCAGGTCGAGCTTCCTCAGCTTCCAGAGGCCGACCAACGAATGCTCTGTAATTGACTCAATCCTATTTCCCCAAAGGATGAGTTCAGTTAGGTTCTCGCAGCTCTTGAAAAGATTCATGGGCAGGTATTCGATCTGATTGGCCCATAAATGGAGATGCGTCAGGCCCGGGGCGTGGTCGAACATCTTTTCAGGCACGCGATTGATTTTACAGTCGCCCATGTAAAGCTCCCTCAGGTCCCTGCCTGCTCCACTTAGGACGTTGGCGCTCAAAGTTTCCCCGATGGGGTTAAAGTTCAAGACGACCTTCTGAACTCTAATGCCAGAGAAAGCAGCCTCAGGCAAGTTTCTTATGTTCTGCCCGCTCATGTAGAGACCCCCAAAGACAATTCGCGAATCGATGGAGTGTAAGTCTGGCACGCTGGCCAGCCCTGAGCATTTTATGTCCATGAGGGGTGTGCACCAACAGCTCCCGTTGAACGGCGTCTGGACCCGAAAGCAATCGCTTAGGTTGGTGTCGGGTGTCGTCCAAGAACCACGGTAGGCTGTGGAAATTTTGAAACCTCTTTGCCATCCCAGCAAGACCAGTATACCGATCCAGCAGAAATAGTGGGGCATGGTGTCGACTTAAAGGCTCTTTCTTGCGTGATTGTTACTCATCCGGCCTTTAGGGAAGTCAGTTTAGCGCTCGCTTTGAAAGCATTCCAGGATTTTTGAGTTCAATTTTGAGAATATTTTTCTTTATTCGTGTTTTTCTTTTGAAAAAGATGATCGAAAGTTGTCGTCTGCGGAATAGAATATCAGGTTTCTTTGTTCTTCAGCATCTCGTTATTATTACTATTACTATGATTTTTACTATTATTATTATTATTATTATTTTATTACGATTCAAATTGTTCTTATTATTAATCATTTTATTGTAACAATTGTTAATAATTCTTCTCCTCCTCAGATTCAGAAAAATGGCACAGAGGCATCCATGCTCGAAAAGCGTTCTTGATTTTCTGCTGACAAGCGCCAGTAACTTGCGTCGGCGTCTGAAATTGCACGTCACTTCTTTCTTTCCTTTCTTCCCTCACTCCTGCCTTCCAGCAGGAACTTTATTCCAGTTTGATTCCAAGTGAAAGATGGAGTCCATTGGACTGTGAATTGAATCCAGGGATTGATTCTGAAACCTGCGGAGATAACAAAAGCACATTAAATATCGAGAACGCAGGATATTTTTGTTGTTGTTTCAAATCTGAAATAAGTTTTTAAATAAATAAATAAATAAATAAAAAAATCGCAATATTTTAAGGAATTGCTGCTGCAAAAAATATAAATATCAACGCGTGGTGAGAAAAAGTAGTCACATCGGCGTATTTTGAGAAAGATTTCAGCGAATAGTTTCGATATTAATGATAATATTCATAATAATAATCATCATAATAATATTTGTAATAACATTTATCATAATATTCACAATAATATCCATAATAATATCCATAATAATATCTATATTAATAACCATCATAATATTCATAATAATATCCATAATAATATTCATATTATTATTATTCATATAATAATCATATTATTCATGATAGTATCAGTAATATATTAATATATTATTATATAATAATATCCATCACGATGTACAATGCCGGCTGAATTCCATGCTTTAAAATGTCACTTTCGTTCGCAAGAACAAAGCTTCTTGTTTTCTTTTTTATGTTCAATCTCCAATTTGTAATTGAATGAATATTCATGACACTGAAATAATTGACTTAAAACTAAATTCAAATGAAAACAATGAATTTGATCAAATATTTAAAAGTATTATTCACTGTAAATCAATTGCAAGCAGGTGAATTCAAGCAGGAAGCATTCGATCCGAACACACGTGTAATTCACATAACTTTTTTAAATAACTCCTTTCAATTGAATGAAAAATCAAAGTGCAGGATTGGAAACTGATTATTAACATTAATTAATATTTTGGGAGGACCAGCTATTCGTCATACTTCATCCTTGCTGGTGGCGATAAGATGACGAAGGTAGTGCAAATGAGTGAGCTGAGTAAAGTAAGGAGAAGAGTGAGTACCACGGAGAGAGGAGTGAGTACCATGAGGAGAGGAATGAAGTGAGTGAGCCAGATTGAAATGGATTGAGAACGTTCGAAAATTCTTTTCGGTGCTTTTGCACAATACCTTCATCATCGTCATCATCATCATCGTCACCACCACCACCACCATCACTACCACCATAGTCATCATCATCACCAACACCGTCATCATCATCATCATCATCATCATTGTCGTCGTCGTCGTCGTCATCATTGTCACAGTCGTCGTCGTCGTCATCATTGTCACAGTCGTCGTCATCGTCATCATTGTCATCGTCGTCGTCATCGTCAAAGATCGCCATCACCTTAGTCGCTATCACCATTGTCATATGAATATATCTTCATAAATAAATGTGACACAGTGCAATAATAATATTAATAATAATAATAATAATAATAATAATAATAATAATAATGATTTTTTTCGATTATTTATTTTGATTATTTATTATTAATATTCTAATTTATTATTATAATATTATGAATATAACAATTTTACATAAATATTATGAATAATGAATATTATTACATAATTATAATATTAGGAATTAATTATTTTAAATTAATTATTAATTTTGAATTATAATTATAATACGTAATTATAATATTACGTATAATGGTAATAAATTTTTATTATTATTATTATTATTATTATTACTGTTATTGTTATTGTTATTATTATTATTATTATTATTATTATTATTATTATTATTATTATTATTATTATTATTATTGCCATGTAATAATAGTTTTAGTGGAGTTAAACTATGAACATAATAATAATAAAAGGATCGGGAATGAGGACAACATGAGGACGCAATACGACGCCAAACGCAGACGCATTAAGTCCGACCGGATGTTCTTGCGTCTCACTATCCGATCCGACCGAAGATTAGCGGATCCATTTAATTAAAAAATTAAATGAAAATGAAAGCAGAAATAAAAACAATGACATGATGCGATGTAATGTGATGTATTATAGTGTAATGTAATGCGATGTAATGTGACCTAATGCAGTGCAATGTAATGTAATATAATGTTATGCGATGCGATGCGATGCGATGCGATGCGATGCGATGTGATGTGATGTGATGTAATGTAATGTAATGTAATATGATGTAATGTAATATGATGTAATGTAATGTAATGTAATATAATGTGATGTAATGTAATGTAATATAATGTGATGTAATGTGATGTAATATAATGTGATGTA